>JAADXX010000188.1:0-39377 GCA_023338025.1 Phytopythium oedochilum | reverse complement strand
GCCCGTCTTCTGGATCAACATCGCGCTCTGCGTGGTGAGTATCGCGAGCCTGTGGTGGTACGCGCGACTGGTGTACGCGACGAAGCAGGAGCTCATGGCGGATCCGGAGAGCGGCATCACGTCGTTGGATCTGCCGAACGACCCTCGGTCTCCCATCCACGCCGAGCGCGCCGACTACGGCTCCGCCAAGGCTTGAGACACGAGGATGTGTCGATGCAGACAGCGTGTTCTTCGCCACCTCCTCCCATTCGACCATACGAGTATAATCTATCGTAATGCACACAACTAACGCCCTGCTTCTTTACGACGATTGACGAGCAGGAGCTGGCGCTGCGTAGCTGGGCTCTATCGTATGGAGGGCCGTCGGTCTATCTCACCTCGCCGAACCGCTGGTGGCCCGTCGACTGCGCGTGCGTCTGCGCTTCTCTCTGCGTCCTCGAGACACCCGACGTCAGCGAACAATCCCCCTCCTCCCATACTTCCCATACTACAGCTACATAGTTCCAGGGACACGCACCTGGCCAGTGAACGCCTGCCGACACTCAAGGCAGCGGATGTTGAAGCGGCTCAAGTCCGTGAACTCGTGGTTCTGCGCAAGTTGTCGCCACCACCAACATACAATCAGGCTCATGCTGTCCCTCCCCCTCCAAGTAATGGCGTCGGCTCGCACCTGATGCGCTGCGACGGCGACCTCGCTCGCCTTCTCCACCTTCCAGCCGCAACAACATCAGCAACACAAGTCAGCTCTCCTGTTCTCTATCCTCATAGTCCACGCCTCCCATCCGCTTGCCCACCTTGGCAAAGTCGTTGATGGAGAAGAGTGCGACGTCGTGGCGCTCGGCCGCCGAGGCGGACGGGGACTCGACCACCAGGTCGTAGTGCACGCCGTCGTAGAGCAGGAACATGCGCTGCGAGAACCCCTGGTCCTCTCCGTAGCACAGGCGCGCCATGCTCGTCACGTCGAACACGACGATCTCGACCCGGAAGCGCGCCGCCAGGATCGACACCTCGATCTCGCCGCCCCAGGACGCGTCCGCGAGGATCCACGCGCAGTACTCGGCCACACCCCGGCCCAGGAACGCCTCCGAGTACGTGTCGGGGTCCCCCAGGATCGCGTCCCGGATCATCCCGCGCAGCGCCGGCCCGTTGCCCTCCTTGCCCATGCCCAGCGCGTACCTACAGGCAGGTTACAGCCAGCCACGCGCGTGAGACGTCGTCCCTCCCCCCTATCGTCCCCACTACTCGTCCGCACCCGACAGCGTTGAACAGGCAGCTGTTGTCCGCGGGGACGACGCGCCGCAGGAAGACGGACGCCGGCCGGGACGGCCCGCCGTTCCCTGCGGCCGCGAGCGGCGCCTTGACCACGAGCACCGAGCCGGAGCGGATCCCCAGCGACGCCAGCGAGCTCTCCTGCGTCCCGTAAGTCCGCGGACGACCGGCGTCAGCGCATGCGGCTCACTAACTACTACCGCGTTACATGCTGGGGGTACGAACGTACCCCGGGCGCGTCGATCGCCTTGGGCGGGTATCCCGCCATCACTGCGGCGCATGATGGAGCGACGCGTCAGCCGGCCGGCCGTCCGCTGCGGACGCATGTGGCGAGGGCTACGCACCGTGCTGGTCCTCTGGCGGGACCCCGGACTTGTCGAGCAGCGCGGCGCGCAGCCCGTCCAGCGTGAGGTCGTCCGCGAGCCCCATGAGCTTGAGGGACGCGCCGTCCGCGAACGTCACCTTGAAATTCAGCATCCCGTCCCCAGACTGTCCCCAGATTAGGATTGTCCGGAGTTCCGGACGCGTGGTTCTTCAAGTCGGTTGCAGCGGTTACACAGGAGGGTTAGAGGGATTTTATTCAAGTGGGCCACTGTAATTGATAAACCAACACTCGCCAGTTAGTATTTTTCGCGCGTGACGTCAGTAGGGAGTGACTTGAACTCACTATGATCGAGGAGAGAAGTCGGTAAAAACACACAACAGAGCGATGTTCATTTCTTTAGAGCCAACCAACCGCACCTCGCTTGCTAAACCGCCGAGGGCCCCACGTTTCACGGCTCCTCCCATCGCCAGCCATTCGAGATGGCGCCCCCTCCATGTTGCGGATGTGGGCGTGCCATGGGGCGGCGCCTATTACACTGTACAAGCAGCCATGGAGATGTGTAAATCAAGGGCCCCGTATCGCAAGTCGCAACTTCAAATCGCGACCGAAAGAGTCGGCGGAGACCACTGGTGTTGGATCCTCAAAGGTTGTGTGGACGAAAAGAAGTGGCTCCATCCGGTGAAAAACCTCGTTTTCCCTTTGCGCACTTGGATTCAGTATGTTCATCCGGGTTGCACCTCGCCGCGTCCGCCCGATAACCGGCGAGGTTTTTCCTGGGAACAAGGGGTCGGGATCCGTCCGCACTCGTAGGTGGTCTGGCCACAGGAAGCGTCGCGAGCCGCAGCCGCAGGGGCCACAGACACGCCTGCGGACCGTTATTCACTCGTCCGCAGTCCGCAGTCCGCGTCCGCACTCCTCGTCCCCTCGTCCCCTCGTCCGCATCCCGTCCACTCGCGCATTCGACCCGGACGGAGCGGACGGACCCAGAATCAGACGGCCGCAGCCCCAACCGGACCCCCACCATCAACCCACTTTAGCATGCTGCTGTCGAGGAAGCGCGCGCGCGCCATGGACGCCGCCGTGCTGCCGGTGCTGCGGCGGCCGGCGCGCGGGATCGACGAGACGTGGTCCCTGCGCGACCTGCGCGCGACGAGCCCCGCGCGGTCGCAGGTGCGCGCGTTCCTGCAGCGCCACAACCGCGCGGACGCGGCGGGCCGGGCCGAGAGCGCGCGCCTGAGCTCGCAGGAGCTCTTCCTCAGCGTCGTGCTCGAGTGGCAGCGGCCGCGGCCGGCCTACGCCGCGTGCTCGGCCGCCTCGGAGTCGGAGTCGGAGTCGGAGGACGACGACCGCCCGGCCCGCAAGCTCGCCCGGGACGAGAGCCCCACGAGCGTCTACGCCGTCCCGCAGTCGCTCACGCCCCTGCGGCTGGACGCCGCCGACCCCCATGGGGACCCCCATGGGGACCCTCATGCGGACCGGATTGGGGACCCGCAAGGGGACCGGATCGGGGATCCGCGTGGGGACCGCGGCAAGATGATCGGCGCGTACTCGCCGCGCGCGCGGCGCGAGCTGCTGCGGCGCTACATGGCCAAGCGTGCCAAGCGGCTGTCGCAGCACACGGTGCGCTACCGCGTGCGCAAGACGCTGGCGAACGCGCGGCCGCGGGTCAAGGGCCGCTTCGTCAAGACGCAGCAGCCGCTCACGGCCGCGGCCGTCGAGGCCATGCGGCCCCCGGCCGCCGGCGCCGACGAAGCGGCCGGCATGTACACTAGAGCGGCCCAGTGATCGTCGGCCGCGTATTTTGAGGACCCATCCATCCCGTCCGCACGCATTTATGACGCGCACGCGCGCGTCGCTTTATTTTGAATCAACACGGCGGCCCCCAACTCGATAGACTTTGTATACCTTCGTCCGGTCCGCGCTCGTCCGCACTCGTCCCCACTCGGTCCGTCCCCACTCGTCCCCACTTGTCCGGTCGTCGCATGTCACTCGTGCGCGGATCCGGTCCGGCCGGCGCTGCTGCTGTAGAGTTAGCCCCGCGAAAAGAAGGACGTGATCTTCTTGATGTTCTTGGTGAGCCCGCCGTCGTCCTGGCCGCCGGCCTCGACTGCATCCGCGTCCGCGTCCGGCGGGGCCGCGACGGAGCTGGGGGCCCCGGCGTAGCGGTCCTCGAACGCGCCGACGCCCGGCACGATCTTGCCGTCCTTGTCCCGCGCGGCGTCGAAGGACGCGGCCACGAGCCGCGCGTCCCCGAACGCCTGCGGATGCGGATGCGGACGCAAAGGACCAGTCAGCCAGTCAGTAATGATGAGTGCGGACGGACAGGACGCCGGCGGCGGCCACGCACCTCGCAGAACTTGTCGGCAGCCTCCGGACACGTGACGAGCGTCACCAGCGTGATCTTGTCCTCCTCGACGCCCTCCTGCTGCAGTAGCTGGCGGTACAGACACACAGCAGCAACATGGGAGACGTCAGCCTTCCCCTTCACGTCCATCCGTCCCTGCGGATGCCCGCACGTCCGCACGAGACGTACGTGCATGATCTTGCGGATTTGGTCGATGCTGGCGAACTCTGGGACGAGCAGCAGCACCTCGTGGCCGTCTAGCTCGTCCGGCAGACTCGCCTTGACCACCTTGGACGATCCCTCGTCTACGAGGACGGCACCGAACTTGGACTCGAACGGCAGCGTCGCCTCGAGCACCTGCAGTAGCCTGCTCCATCGTCAGTGCGCCTCTGATCATCGTCTCTACTAGAGCGTAACCCCTCGCGTGGGGTCCTACCCGATCTGCACGTCCGGTGCAGTGGCGACGCTGATGCCGCAGACCTTGACGTCGTCCTCGAACACGAGTCCCTCGACCTTGTAACCCCTCGGGGTGGTCACGACCGCCTAGAGCGAGCAAGCAGCGCCGGTGGCAATGAGTTACACTGGACGGGGGGAAGGATACGCCTCGGTCTATAGAGACCCACGTCGTCGTCGTTCGGCAGCTCGGTCAGCGCCAAGTCCAGCGCCGCGCGCAGCACGTTGTCGGCGTCATGGCGGAACCGCGCGCCTGCCATACACACACACAGAGACACACACAGCCGCCGCCGCATTTAATACAGAGCGTTTGGCTTGTCCGGCGCCCCGTTTCGTCCCTCCCCCTCACCGTCGTTCTCGTAGTCGCGGAGGCGCGTCATGCCGAGCTGGATGAGCTCGCTCTCGAGGTCCAGCACGACCACGTTCTCGTGCTGCTCCCAGCCGCGTTAGGCGCCCGCACACACTCCCGTTCGGCGCTCCGAGCGCGCACCTTGGCCTTCCACAGCTCCAGCCGCACGCCGCGGCCCAGCGCCTCGCTGCATCGACGAAGAGAGAGAAGCACCGAGTCATTCTCGGGGGTACGCGCGAGTGTAACCCTCGGGACGGCGAGGCTTTGCCGTACCCGCTCGCGTACACGCGCAGCTCGGCGCGCGCGGGGGACAAGGGGGACGGGGAGGAGAAGGACGCGGCCGTAGCGGAGGCGGCGGCGACAGCACCGAGCGTGCGCGCGTGGGAGCGCAGCGCGCGGGCGAACATGGCGCTGATGCTGCTGCTGCTGCTACCGACACGTAGATTAGTCGATTGGCCGAATGACATGGGGAGGGAGGTGCGAGCGGACGACTAGGGTGCCGGTCTGGATCGCGCGTTCTGCGGTTCCATTGGCTGAAAAGACGAGCTTCAAGCGCGCTAGCGGCACAGTCCATGCTTGAAACGCGTGGCGATTGGATGAAATGGAGGATGGGGGTACACGTACCCTATCTCAGATGGGGACACGGAATGTGTCCCGACACACAAAACCTCGAAAGGTCGCGGAGCTACTTCAACGGGTCATATACCCCCCCACACACACACTCCGGAAGATGCCCAAGAAGCTGGCGTCCTCGGACTCGTCCGAGGGCTCCGCGGCTGGCGTGCGGCCCTCCCGGCGCGGCGGACGGGCCGAGGAACCTCCGCCGTCGTCCGCGTCCGAAGCGGCCAAGCGCCGCCCGAGAGCCGCGGCCGCGCGCCTGGCCGAGGCCGCGAGGATGAAGCGTGCGCCGCTGTTGCCCTACGACGTCGTGGAGGCCGTGTACAGCGCTGTAGCGGGTGAAGCGCGCAAGGCGGCGCGCAGGAGGTTGGCTGCGCTGTTCGCCAAGCACGACCCGGACGGCCGCGGCCACGTGTCGCTCGCGCGGTTCCGCAAGTGCGTGGGCCGCGCCGGTGTGCGGCTGGCGCGCGAAGAAGACTGCGACGCTTTGGCTCGGTGCTTCCTCAAGCTGGGCAACAGGACAGCCGAGGACGAGGACGAGGACGATGCGCGCGTGGACTACGTTGCGTTCACGGACTTTGCCTGCAACACGCGCGACTCGGCGCAGCTGAGCGAGCTCGCCGACCAAATGCGCCGCGCGATCGACAAGTACGACCGGAAGCGCGGAGCGCGCAGGCTATCGTCGTCTGTGGCCAGGTTCAGCATCGGCGACGGCCTCAAGCGCCTCGACAGGGCCAAGCAGGGCTGGATCTCGTCCGAGCGGGTCGAGCGGTTCTTCGACGAGCTGGGCGACGGCGACGGACCCGCGTTCGCGCTGTCGGGCCAGCAGGTTGCCGCGCTCGTCGACCGGTTCGAGTACGAGTACGAGAAGTCAGCGCTCGGCTTTGACTACGTGCAGTTCTCGCAGTGGTTGCAGCCGCTGCTCCACCTCGACGTCAAGCAACTGCACGCCCGCGTGAAGCAGTTGGTGCTGCAAGCCAACAAGCGCCACGGCTGGGATCTCGGCGAGGTGTTCGAGGCGATCGACGAGGATCGCGACGGCGAGATCGACGCGCTGGAGCTCAAGGAGGCGCTGCTGGAGATGGGGCTGCCGCTCACGGACGCGCAGATCCGCGCGCTTGTCGACGAGTACGACGCCAACGGCGACGGACAGATCCAATTCGCAGAGTTCGTGTCGTTGTTCGCGCCGCAGGCGGTGGGGGAAGGAGCCAAAGGCAAGACAAAGGCGAAGGCGGGGGCGTTGCAGAAGGAGAAGGACTCAGAGGACGATGGCAACGATAGCCTGCCGTCCAGGACCAAGACTCGAGGCAAGAGGAACGTGCGAAACACGTTCAGCTGGGGGATCGCCAAGGCATTCGCGAGGAAGAAAGCGGCTCAGAGTGGTCGGTCGACGCCGAGGCAGCCTTCCGCAAGAGGCAAGAAGGACGCAGAGTCGTCGTCGGAGTCCTCGAAGAGCGGGAAGAGGACAGCAAGGAGGGGGAAAGCTGCTGCGAGTAGTTCCAGCGAAGCCTCGGAGGCGACCAAGCGAGACCGTCGTAAGAAACCGAAGGCGACGCGCGAGCGTTCGTCTTCCGAGCTTTCTTCTCCTCGCGGCGGAGCTGACAAAGCAGTGAAAAAGCGACACCAAGCTGCGCCGGACAACCAAAGCGAAGGCTCGTCTAGCGACGCTGCGCCAGTCCGAAAGCCTCGGAGAAAGCCTCCGAGAGCGAAAACGCTAGTTGCTTCCCCAACTGACAGTGAAGAGGACGCCTCCAAACGAAAACAGCCGGAGAAGACAAAGGTGCGAGGAAGCAAGAAGCCCAGCGATTCGGAAGCAAAGGAGCAGTCTTCGACTGAGAGCACTGGCGAGCCTGGAAAGAAGCGTCGAGCTCGGATCAAGTCGGAGCGGCGTTCAAAGTCTCCTAGTCATCGACGGGAGCGCTTGAAATCCGTAGCTTCCGAGCGATCGGCCAGAAACGACGCGCGTACTCGCCCTCGATCACCTTCGAAGAGACCATCGCGCTCACACTCCTCGCGGTCCTTGCAGCGCTTGCACCGTAACGAGTCGGCGCGCTCGACGAGGACGAGCCCGAAGCGCCGACAACGACGCAGCAGCAGAGCACAGAATTCAAAGGCGAGACGAGAGCGGAGCAAGTCGCGAACCAGGCGAGAAAGCTCGACGTCTCCACACGAGTGGCAAGGTGACAGTGTTGGAGACAGCGACAGTAGCGCGTCAGGAATTGACGCGGAGCAGCTCCGGCAGATGAAGCGGTCAAGTCGCAGACGAGGGTCGCGCGACATCGCAAGTGGCGGTGAAGGCAGTGACGAAGACCACGGCAGCCACACGGAGTCGGATGCCGAGTACTACAGGCACCTAAAGCGAGCGCTTCGCCGCGCGTTCGACTTCTTCGACTTGGACAAGTCGGACGCAATTGAGAAGCGAGAGCTGGACCACATCCTGCGCGCGCTGGGCCACGACGTGACCCCGAAAGAGCTCGAGGCGGAGCTCAAGCGCGCCGATCTGGACCGGAACGGCCGGCTGGACTTTCACGAGTTCGCAGCATTCGTCAAGCGGCAGTTGCAGTGCAAGGCGTACTACCTCACGCAGAAGCGCGAGATGGAGATCCGCCACGCGTTCGAGGCGCTCGACACGGACAAGAACGGCGTGCTGGACGAGAAAGAGTTCGAGTACATGGTGTACAAAGTGCTGCAGGTGGAGCTGTCTGTGGAGGAGCAGGACGCGCTGCTGGACTTCGTCGACACGAACGGGGACGGCGCGATCAACGAGGAAGAGTTCATCGCTTTCATGAAGACCATGGAGGACTTCTACAAGCGGTCAGGAGGTGCCGGGACTCGCAGCATCAAGCGCCAGAACCGGTTCCTGGCCCAGCTGGACGGCACCTCGCGACTAGCATGCTCCGCCATGAAGAAGCTCGTGAGAGGCGCTCCGCTGGACATTGACCGAAACCTCCTCATGTTCTTCGACATCCCGACCAACTTCCGGCCAGCCATTTCGTCGGCAGCGACTTGCCGGGCCCTGAACGCCAACACCATGGCGCACGCACTGTCATTCCCGTCTCCGCACGTTGTAACTGCGCTGGCTCACAGCGGCCAACGTCTGCTAGACACCCGGGACGCCTCCATGCGAAGTCTGATCGTCAGACGTGATGATACGTCGATCGAGCAGCAAATCCTTCAGAGCGCGGAGGGACTCGAGTCGCAGGCCATAGTCTCTCTGAAGCGCGCCACAGGCGTGCCAAAGCCGTTTGACACCCGCGAGGACGACGTCGTGAAGCGCTGCGTCCACGTTTGCCTCTTCCAGGAGCGAGAGGAGGCGCACAGCGGAGCTGGTCCGCGGTTCGCGACCAAGACAAAGTCGGCCGGGAGCGGGGTTGTCCTGGGCAACGTCCACGAAGTCCCTGTCTTCTGGCAGCCGTCCGAGGAGGACGTGTGGGAGTTCTCCAGGAAAACCACCAAGGAGGACAAGTACAAGTTCCTGCTGCGCACCAACTCGGTCAACGACCGCCTGTACTTGCTCGTGGAGTTCATCGTCCACCTGAAAATGCCCAAGCACGAGCGGAGACGCAGCAAGCGCGGTGCGTCGCGCAACGAGCGGCGCTTGGACGGAGCGCAGGCGAAAGTTGCGGACGGAGTTCGAGAGATGGTGTGTTGCTGGTGCAATATCCCCGTTTGTGATCTAGTGGCGAAGCGATCCGACCCGCTGCGCGTCCGCGAGAAGCTCTGGGGCGGCACAGCGCACGCTCCCGTGGACATTGAGCAAGACGAGATCCTGCGGCGGCGCACAGGCTGGCGCGCCGTTGCGAACCTGTTCGCCAAGCCGACGCCGCCCGCGATGGGCGTCAAGAGCGTGTCCATCGACGCCATACCTGATGACCTGCAGAAGTGCGTGCCCAAGATGCCGCCGACGATCCTCGCGCCGTTCGTGGCTCTCCCGATCCTCGCCGAGTACATGACGCTCATGCAAAGCATGCTGACGACAACGACGCAGTCGTCGTCAGGTGCGTTGCATCGTTGTGTGGACTCTCTGCTGTAGAACAGTTCGACTGACGACGGATCGGATGTGTCGCTAGTGCTCATGTGCGACCCAGTGCTGCAGCTCTTGCCCAAGATCGTGGACGACCACGAGGCGCTGACTGTCTTCCGGCGGGTGTTCGACGCCGAGATGGGGTCTCTCAAGTCGCCCGAGGTAGGCTTCGACCCATCTGCATCGTTCGTGGCGCTAAGTGGAGGTCTCACACCGCGAACTACCCTACCGTGGCCAATGCAACAGCAGCGGCAGCTCAAGTTCCGCGAGCTCGTACTGCGCATGTGGCCGACCTTCGTCGACTGGCGCGACCGTCTCCCTCCGTCTCTACTCACAGCCATGACCACACGGCACCTTCCTATTGCTGGAGCAGACGGAGCGTCGAGCAAGCGACTGTCAACAGCAGCAGCAGACGCGGTCGGAGCCTCCATGTCGACGTCCGAGATGCGCTCAACGCTGCTGCAAACCGTCGCCACCGGGTGCGTGACGTCTCTACACACCCTCTCGCCCATGCAACAAGCACTAACGCATACTGTCCGTCATTGCGGCGGCGGCCGGCAGGAAGTTGCGGCTGCAGGACGTGCCGGTGCCGAGCGCGCCCTTTCATGTGCGCGAGGTGGCGTTCCAGCGCCGCCTTTGACACGCATGCCTCTGATCCGGATCAGCCAATCTGATCCGAGCCGGCTGATCCTGGTCATATTCAGTTCTATGATTCGATGTAAATGCACTTTCAAACACATTTTCCACCAATAGAATCGTGACCTGGGTTTGAACCAGCCGCGTGACGATCAATATGTGTGGCGCGCGCGTCATTTGGTCAGTTCACCTTCCGATAGATAGATCCCCGAGGTTGACGCCATCCCCCGTCCCGTCCCGTCCGGCCGCCATGGACGTCCCGCTGCGTGCCCAGGTGGACGCGATCGCCGAGGGCGAGGGCTTCCCCGTCGCGGGCTTCCGCATCATGGTGGCGCTCGCGAGCTGCGCGCTCATCGCTCCCTTCCTGCACGTCCTGCGCTCCGAGACGTCCCGTGCGTCCGCGTTTGCCTTTATGCGCCGGCTCGGCTTCCGACTCTCGACTCGCTGACTCGCCTTGATGCGCTTAGGCCACCTGTTCAACGCCGCCGCCGGGCTCTACGCGGGCGTGTTCGTGTTCGACTACGCCGTGCTGCACTCGGTCGGCACGGGCGCCGTCGTCTACCTGCTCATGCTGCTCGCCCCTCGGTGCGCGGCCGTCCATGCCCACACTCTCCTATACGCCAGGTGATGGATAACTAAGCGCGCTAACTCTGTTGTGCCTGTGCTGGTCGCGGACGGGCAGGAAGCTCGTGGGCAAGATCGTGCTCGTGCTGCTGGTCGTGTACCTCGTCGGATGGTACGTTCGATACTGCTGTCGTCGGTATTGGCAGACGCGCGTGCTGACTTGGACGTGCGTGCCAGCCACTACTACCGCGAGTTCCACAGCCCGGACATTGTGTGGGACGCGGCGCAGATGATCCTCACGCTCAAGCTGAGCAGCCTCGCCATCAACTACAGCGACGGCGGCATCCCACCCGAGAACAAGTCGCCCATGGTGCTCAAGAACGCCAAGAACGAGCTGCGCGAGCTGCCCGGCCTGATCCCGTACTTCGGCTTCATCTTCTTCTTCCCGACGTACCTGGCCGGCCCCGCGTTCGAGTACAACGACTATATCAAGTGGATGCAGGTGCACTGCCCGTCTTGCCGCCAAGTGTCGTGAAGCGCTTGCTTGTAACACTGACCGTCGCCCTGCAACGTTCCATAGGAGGTCCGAGTCGCGCCCTTCACCGTGCACCTGCGCAACCTCGCCATCCTCGTGGTACGCACTCGCTACAGCCTCGCACATAGTATGCGGAGACGCTCACGGTTCTCGGATGGCAACTGGTAGATCTCGGCGGTGGGCTTCTTCCTCTCGACAGACCACCCCGTGGAGCAGATCGACTCACCGGACTTTTACCCGGAAGCGTCCTGGGCGGAGCGCTGCCTGCGCATGTGCATCCCGATCATGCTCTTCCGTTTCCGCTACGTACGCGCGTGCTTGCTCCCAAACCCAGTGATTAGAGGTAGACACTAACATCCACGACTGCGTTTGATCGACAGTACCTCGCGTGGTCTCTGGCTGAAGGCGTCAGCGCCATTGCTGGCGTTGGATACGTCGAGAAGACGGGCAAATGGTGTGTTTGCGCTCGACTGCTTGAAGTAAATAGGTGGAAGCGTGCTGGATTGAGCTTAACAGCGACGTGCGATCTGCAGGAACGGCATCACCAACAACGACATTTTCTGCGTGGAGATCCCCACCAACATGCGCGTGGGCATCAACAACTGGAACATCGGTGTCGCGCGCTGGATCAACACATGTAAGCCACTCACAGCGGATTTCTTCCGAGATGATTGCTCTTCATGCTCATCGATTGCTCTGGCCTTGTGTGAAACAGACATTTACCAGCGCGTGGGGCTGTCCAAGTCGGGCAAGACGACCATGGCGTCCACCATCATGTCCTTCTTCGTCAGCGCACTGTGGCATGGCTTGTCGCCGGGCTACTACCTCTTCTTCATCCTCGGCGGCTTCTACGTCGAGGTTGGCAAGCGTACGCGGAGTTGTTTTCTTGTCTTGCTTCCTTGTCGCTGGTTGCTGGCAAGCGACACTTGACTCATTGTGGCCAATTGCCTGACGCTAGAGCTGCGCCGCCGTCTTCGCCCGTACTTTCATTACACGGAGGACCGCGCGATGTACCCGCACGCCATTTTCCTGTCGTACTGGAAGGGCAACTCGCACCCGCTCGCCTTCTTCTACGATGTCGTGGGCGTGCTCGTCACGTGGGTGGCCATGCAGTACGCCGGCGTGGCCTTCGAGATCCTGGACGTGCATCGCTGCCTGCGCATCTGGGCGTCGTGGTACTTCCTACCGCACCTCATTTCGGTCGGGCTACTCGTACTCTTCGCGCTCTTCCCGCAGCGCCGTCCCAAGCCCAAGGACCAGTAAGCCTGCGCACGCATTCGCTAGGAGACCGGACATCGCCACGCAGTGGGCCAGGGCAAACAGCCAGGCGTCGGATTCCTTCGCAAACCCAGCGCGAGGATGCGAGCCTGGCTTCCTTCCCCACGAGAGAAAGAGAGTCAATCAACTGGACCAGACGGTTCGTTCGCTCATGCACTGACTTGCCGTGTTCACTACTTTGTGTTTGTTGGATGCGTGCTGAGCTGACGTTGTGGCTCCCAAGCTGTTACAATACCAAACGCGGGATTCGTCGGTTGGTTTCGAGCTATTTGTGCGGCGCGGCGCGGCGGTTCCCGACGTGACTGCAACGCGCCAGCTCGCCTACAACTTGAGGACGAGAAGGCTGAGCGTGGCTAGTGATTGGTGCGCAACGCTCGCTCTCGAGCACCTAGATGACGTCGTTGTGAGCCGCAGGCGAGACGGGAGGCAGACACTACGTGCGGCCCCTTGGTCGCTGCTCACGAATGGCCATTAAGCACCCCAAGGCGCCGTCAGCTCCACACCAATCGTCGCCGGCGAGCCGCTACCTCCCTCGAGTGCTGCCTGGCAAGCAGCCTCCGACTCCCAAGCGTGGCTCGGTGCTCTGGCGCGCGCTCAGGAAGGGCGTGCCCTTGTTCCTCGGCCGTCGGCGACGCATCTACCGACCGAAGCCAGCGCGCTTCCTCATCGACCCGGACGCGCGGCTCAAGGGCATCTGGGACCTCCTGCTAGCGGGATGCGTCTTTTACACGACCTGCGTGGTCCCGTACCGCGTGTGCTTCCAGCGCGAGGCTGTCGGCGGCTTCGCTGCGCTCGAAGGAGGCATGGACGTGGCCTTCCTGGTCGACATTGTGCTCAACTTCATGACCGGCGTGCGCTTAGCCAACGGGGACGTGTCCTACGAGCGGCGCGTCATCGTGCGAGCCTACCTGCGTGGCTGGTTTGTCATCGACCTGCTCTCCACCGTGCCATTCGACAAGATCGCCAAGCTCGCCGACGCGGGCGGCGGGAGCAGCAGCACCTCAGCTGCTCTACTCTCGGCGAAGCTGCTGCGCGGACTCAAGGTGCTGCGCCTGGTCAAGCTCGCGCGTCTGCGGCGACTCGGACGACTCATGAGCCGCCTCGAGGACGCCGTGTACACCAACCAGAGCCTGCTGGAGCTCGCCAAGCTCGCCTTCATCATGCTCTTCGTTGCGCACCTGGTGGCGTGCGTCTGGTTCGCTGTTGGGCTGCTCGGGGACGCGGAGAAGGGCACGTGGATCGCGCGCGTGGGCTACGATGACCCGACGCTGCCCGACCTCGCGCTGCTCCAGTACGTCGGCTCCATGTATTGGGCCATCGTCACCATGGTAAGAAAGCGCTCGATGCGCTTGCTCGTGCTCTCTCTTCTTCCTACTAACACCGAGTGGCCGGACGCAGACGACGATCGGATACGGCGACATTGTAGGGTACACAAACACGGAGCGGCTCGTGAACGTGGCCGTCATGGCCCTTGGCGCGTCTTTCTTCGGCTACGTGGTGGGCACCATCTCGACCCTCGTGACCAACCTGGACGTGGCCGCCGCGCGCTACGACGAGCGCTTGACCATTGTCAAGGAGTACATCCACTCGCGCAGCATGCCCAAGCATCTGAGCACGCGCATTCGGAATCACTTCGAGTACTACTACCAGAATCGCTCCGTGTTCGACGAGGGCAAGATCCTGCGCCGCCTCCCATCCGCGCTGCGCAATGAAATGGTTCGTCTCTCTGTCCTGCGTGTAGTAGACGCACGCAGCAGGGGCTTGGTACTCATGCGGTTGCTTGTGTGTTTGCATACGGCACAGATCCACCACGGGTACTCCAAGGCGGTGACGAGCATCAAGTACTTTGAGCAGTGCCACGAGAGCCTTGTCAGCGATATGGTGATGGCCATGAAGCCGTTCTCGGTGCTCAAGGACGAGTTCGTGTTCGTGCAGCACGAAATCGCGGCGCATGTCTTCTTCCTGGTCAAGGGCAAAGTCAGCCTAATCAAGATGCTCTCGGGCTCAAAGGGGGAGCGTCGACTGTCCTCGCTCGCTGTCGGTGACCACTTCGGCGAGGTACGAGCGTCTGTAAGAGAGCGACGGCTGCGTGAGGTCTAATTCATGGGGGTGCTGTCGTGCCAGATGGAGGTATACGACCA
The DNA here is from genome assembly GCA_023338025.1 of Phytopythium oedochilum. NCBI lineage: Eukaryota > Oomycota > Peronosporomycetes > Pythiales > Pythiaceae > Phytopythium > Phytopythium oedochilum. Next base: position 24,841 of record JAADXX010000188.1, on the reverse strand, counting down.
GGAACATGGCAACGGCATCCGCATCTGCTCGGCGGTTGCTAAGGCTTACTGCGAGCTCACGTTCCTTTCGCGCGAGACCATCCTCAAGATTAGTACGTGCCGATCATCCAATGGTCAGTCGCCTCATGATAGTGACGAGGTGGCTCACACGCCCCTGCTTCGTACGTGAAGGCGACAACTGGCCAGAGGTGCTCAGATATTTCAAGGCGTCGGCCGTGAGCGCGTCTGCCACAATGAAGCGGAGCATGCTAGGCGTCTCCTCGGCATCGCTCAAAGACTTGGGACTCCGGCCGACAGTTGCTCGCCCTTCAAAGGTAGCCGCCAGCAAGAAGAGCACGCTGTCAGCGTACCATGAAGAAGAGGAGATGGCGGTGACGATCGAAAAGTCCTCTGCCATTGCGACCAAGATCATGCGCGATAACAAGCGCAAGGTGCGCGTCACGCCTATTAACGAGGCAAACGAAGACGCCTCCGCTCCAGTTGGTGTAGAAGATCCACACGACTCGGTAGCGCAGCATTCAGTCGCTGAGCCGCCGTCACCGACGCTACCGACCCTCACGCCAATCGGCAACGTGTACCCGTCGCTGCGAGGCAAGAAGATCGTGTTGGAGGCGTTGCCATCGTCTCCCACAAGCTTGAAGACGCGGTTCACGGCTGTGGAACACATCACTGCGTCGCCACAAGATGCCCAAGACCAGCCTTCGACTACTGTTCATGCTGAGGTCACGCCGGCCGATGCGCTGGAGGGTGGAACGTCGGCGACAGAGCTGCTTGCCAATGTCCACGACGACAGTAGCGACACCTCCACCACAATGCAGGCGAGCGCCAGCCCAGCAGCACCTACCTGGTCGTCCCTCACTCCATTCAAAACTGACGCGCCAGAGGAGGCGATGCAGCACGAGGTGACGGCAGCATCCGAGACGGAGGGCGAGCTCGAGCACGAGCAGCTGAGCCACATGATCGCTAAGATCCGCGACTCTGCGGCAGCGCGACCCAAGGCCAACTTGAATTTGGAGCGGCGGCAGCTCAAAGGCACGCGCGTGCTGCACCCACAGGAGCCCTTTATCCTCACGTGGCAGTTCATCGTGGGTATCGGCATCCTCTACTCAATCATCGTCGTGCCGCTCCGCCTCGGCTTCAACTACGACGCGTCGGGCTCGTGGTATGTGCTCGAGTTCACCATCGACGGGTTCTTCTTCGTCGACATCCTGCTCAATTTCCGCACGGCTTTCTTCAACGAGGAGCGGTTGCTCGTCGCCGACCCGAGCGCCATCTTCTGGCGCTACGCGAAGGGCTGGTTCCTCGTCGATCTCGTCTCCACCGTGCCCATCGACGAACTCGTCCGGTGCGCTCTCGTACTCTCTCTCCTATCACGTGGTCGGCTAGCGCTTAACCGTTGATGTGGTACTCTCCAGTGTATTTGCCGGCGGAGGCAGCAGCAATCCAACAGTGAGCATATTTCCGACCAAGCTGCTGCGACTACTTCGTGTCGCGCGGCTGCTCAAGCTCGTGCGTCTAATCAAGCTCTCGCGTGTGTTTGGCCGCGTGCGAGACACTATCCAGGTACCTGTGTCTATCGCTACGAGGGTCTCTCTCCGCTCTAACATCCGCCCCCCACGCTCACTTGCACGGTGCCTCCGAACAGCTAAGCCCGTCGATGGAGCGGCTGCTCAAACTGTTGACCATCATGGCGATTTTCTGCCACTGGAACGCGTGCTTGTTTCATGCCGTGATGCTCGCCAGCGAGAGTGACAGGCTCGACAACTGGTGTCTCGACTCGTACTTCCCGAGCCACACGAGTTTCCTCGATTGCACGGAGCGCGTGCCACTGGCGGACCGATACGTGGCCGCGCTCTACTGGGCGTTCACGACGCTCACGACTGTCGGGTATGGCGACGTCAAGCCGAGCATCTACTCGGTCTACGAGCTGTCGACCGTCATCATCCTCGTCGTGGTCGACTCGACCATGTTCGGCTACATCCTGTCGGCCGTCATCTCGCTCATTCGGAACCTGGACCCGACCGAGCGCGAGTACCGCCTGCTGATGAACGAGATGAAGGACTACCTGCGCGACTCGACCGCCAACGCGCGCCTTTGTGCCAGCGTCAAGACGGTGAGCTGCGCGTCGCGCCGTCACACTGGAAGCGCTTGTTGTGTGTTGGCCTCTGACTGCTTGGCGTGATACATTCAGCAATACCAGCACAACATCGCCTGCACGAGCTTGTTCCCTGAGCAAAAGGTGCGCTGTCAAGACGTGGCAAGCGCTCGACCGAAGCGGTCTAACCCTTCGTGGTGCGCCAGATCTTCGACAAGCTGTGTCCGAGTCTGCGGTACGACCTGGGCCGCCTCGTGGCCGGCGAGTCGCTCTTTGCGATTCCGCTCATCACGGTCATGGAGGACTCGTTCAAGGGCTTCGTCTCGTTCGCGCTCTTCCTGTTCAAGCCGCTGAGCATCCGGCGCGGCGAGAAGGTGTGTCGGTCCGGCGGGCCTGGCTCCGAGATGTTCTTCCTCGTCGAGGGCGAGTGCGACCTGCTCAACTCGCAGACGGGCGTGGGCCGCATCATCGCCGAGAACTCGGTCTTTGAGCAGTACGCGCTCATGGCAAGCTCGAACGAGATCTACCGCACCGTCTCGACCGTCACGGCCATCTCGCCGCGGTGTATCCTCTACTCGCTGGCCATCCACGACTTCAGGTACGTGGCTGGTTAGCGCCTGGGCGTGCTTCACGCTCCATTCTAACACGCATGCGATGCTCCTGCCGTGGTGCGAACACAGGAGGCTGGAGGAGGTGTCGCCGGCCGTGAGCACGTACTTCTTGAGCCAGCTAGCGTCCGTGCTCGTGGAGGACGACCTGTTCACGCTTTCGCCCACGCAGAAGGCCAACGTCCAGACCGTGCTGCGGCGCGGGCAGCACTTCCGCGCTGTGGCCGAGAAGACGAGTCGCCGCCCGCTGCTCAAGGACCTAGGGCACGTCGCCATGGCCCAGCTCCACATCCGCCGCGGCAGCGAGTGGTCTCCTCTCCTGCTGCCCAAGCAGCTCCAGCTGCTCGAAGAGGTCGGCTTGTACGGCAACGCCGGCGAGGCTGCTGCTGCTGCTACTGTAGCGGCTCCGACCAGCGACACCTCGACGCCACTGGTGACGACCTCGGCATCAGCAACGGCTTGGTCGCTTGGAGCGCCTCAGCCACACAAGAGCAACGCCGAGCCCCTCGGAAACGCAGACCACCCGAGCGAGCGCCCGCCGCTGGTGTCGACCGATCGCCGCGCGTCGATGGCGCTCTCCGAGTCGGACGAGCGCGTGACGCACGCTGTGCGCTCCATCCACGCCGAGGAGGAGTCGGTCGGCGACTGGCGAGATTCCAGCTGAATTATTTATTTTCAACATGAACACAAATCATTTGTTATGAACTCAAATATATGGTACACTTTGTGAATTCAATCTACAACAAGAAGACATGTTTTGAATAAGTGATTGCAGATATAATGATAAGCCACATTTCAGTTATTGTTGGTTCATCACCACCAACCTTCCCGACTTTGACTGGAAGCGGCGCTTTCATCGCCACGAAAGGCGCTACAGCAGCGGCACTCGCGCCTCCATCGCCCCGCCCTTCCCGCCCTTCCCGCCCTGTCGACCATGGCGGCGCTGGCGGCGACCTCGTTCAACGGCGTCAAGGTGTACAACCTGTCGTCCGGCAAGACGCTGCCGCAGTGGCAGGCGGAGAAGGCGTCTCGGCGCGCGCTGAGCAAGGACGAGGACTACCGGCGGCGCGTGGAGCTGCTGCAGGACTTCCACTTCCCGGCGGCCTCGCAGCGCGTGCGCATGTCGCGCGACGGCAACTTCGTGGTGGCCGCGGGCGTGTACCCGCCGAGCGTCAAGGTGTTCGACGTGCGCGACCTGAGCGTCAAGTTCGAGCGGCGGCTGGACGCCGAGGTCGTGCAGCTCGAGGTGCTCTCGAGCGACTACGGCAAGCTCGCGTTCCTGCAGGCGGACCGCGCGCTGGCGTTCCACGCGCCCTACGGCGCGCACCACGCGCTGCGCATCCCCAAGCTCGGCCGCGACATGTGCTACCACCGCGAGCGGGCCGAGATGTACGTGGCGGCCTCGGGCACGGACGTGTACCGGCTTAACCTGGACGAGGGCCGCTTCTCGGCGCCGCTAGAGCTGCGCGCGCGTGCCCAGGCGGCCAACGTGGTGCGGCTCAACCCGATCCACCAGCTGCTGGGCGTCGGCTGCGAGGACGGCGTGCTCGAGTGCTGGGACTCGCGCAGCAACCAGCGCGTGGGCGAGCTCGCCGTGGCCGCCGCCGGCGCCGCCGACGTGCAGGTGACGGCGCTCGAGTTTGGCGACGACGGACTCACGTTGGCGGCGGGCACGTCGGACGGCCAGGTGCGGCTCTTCGACCTGCGCTCGGCGCGGCCGCTGCTGACCAAGACGCACCAGTACGGACTGCCCATCGTGGACGTCCAGTTCCATGACTACGCGCGCAAGGTGCTGTCGGCGGACGCAAAGGTGATCAAGGTCTGGGACCCGCGCGACGGCCAGGCGCTCACCAACATCGAGACGCCGGCAGAGGTGCGCGACGTGTGCGTGGTCGAGGGCGCGCAGGGCAAGTCGGGTGTGCTGCTCGTGGCCGGCGAGCAGGAGCGCGTCATGAGCTACTACGTGCCGGAGCTGGGCATCGCGCCCAAGTGGTGCAGCTTCCTCGACTCGCTCACGGAGGAGCTCGAGGAGCAGGCGCAGGCCACCGTGTACGACGACTACAAGTTCGTCACGCGCGCCGAGATCGCGTCCTTCGGGCTCGAGCACATGGTCGGCACGCCGCTGCTCAAGGCGTACATGCACGGCTTCTTCATGGACGCGCGGCTGTACGGCAAGGTCAAGGCGATCGCCGAGCCGTTCGCGTACGAGGACTGGCGCAAGCAGAAGATCAAGGAGAAGCTCGAGGCCAAGCACGCGAACCGCATCTCGATCCAGCGGAAGCTCCCCAAGGTCAACCGCGCAGTGGCCGAGCGGCTGCTGGAGGCCGAGGCCAAGCACAAGAAGAAGCAGAGCCAGAAGGCCAAGAAGAAAGGCGAGAAGGAGGCGGAGGAGCCGGAAGCGGAGGAGGAGGAGGAGGACCGAGAGAAGCCCGGGTTCTCGAACCCGATGGCGGACGACCGATTCTCGCGCATGTTCTCGTCCAGGGACTTTGAGGTGGACGAGGAGAGCGACACGTACAAGCGGCTGCACCCGAACGCGGCCAACACGAAGAAGAAGAAGGACGAGGACATGGACAGCGACGCCGGCAGCGACGACGAGGACGACGAGGAGGAGGATGCCGTCGTCGGCGGCCGCTTCAGCCGCGTTGAGGACGAAGAGGACGAGGACAAGGAGGACGAGGAAGACGGTGAGGACAGCGGCGAGTCGTCCGACGACGACGCGAGCGCGAAGAAGTCGGCGCCGGCGGCAAAGCGGAGAGCGCCGGCGTTCTATGAGATCGCGGCGGGCGAGAAGGTCGGCGACCTCATGGACTTTGGCTCGTCCAAGGACCGCAAGGCGCAGAAGCACAAGCAGCAGCTGGCCAAGCTGCCGCTCGCCGAGCGCGTGCGCCAGCAGCGCGCCGACGAGCGCGAGCGCAGCGCCTTCAAGAAGGAGGAGGCCGCGACCGGCGGGTACATGCGTGAGATGTCGTTCATCCCGGAGAGCGACAAGAAGAAGCAGGCGCGGCGCGAGGCCGCCGCCGCTGGCGGTGGGAGCAACGCCAAGGACGCGCGGGACGACGGCGGTCGCCGCAAGAAGCGCGGCGTGGGCGAGCTGCGACTGAGCAACCCGGGACGCAACCCGCGGTTCCGGCGGTAAGTCTGCAGCGGATAGGATGGCCATGTGACGGACGGGTGGACAATAGAATTGATCTTGTGATGCGTGCCATGACATGGCGGTGGTGAGACTTGGTTGTCAGCGTACTCGTTAGTATGCATGACATGACATGACATGGCATGACATGGTGGTGATGAGAATGGGTGTCGGCGTCTTGACGCGATGATAAGGATGACCGACATAGCAAGCCACTTGGTCAGGGAAATGGCTCGACACTCGACGCAGCTCACCTTGGTGTGCATTCAAATCCATAGCCGAAGGAGGGACACCACTGCCGCCACTACTTTTCGCTACCGTCGTCACCTACGTATTTCCCCTCCCTCCCCAAAGAACAAGCTCTGAAATCCTAAACGAGGCGTCTCGCGCGTGCCGGCGCGCGGCTGCCGACGCGTCTCGTGGCAGGCGCCAAGCTCTCCAGGCATCGCGCACGCCCTCTCGTCCCGCCCCCTCCACCTGATAAGTTATGCGCCGCTGGCCGCGGCTGCCTGCCGTCCGCCTTAGCCGAGGGCGTGCGCGATCAGGTGGATCGCATTGTCGAAGCGCTTGAAGCGGCTGTCGAGGCAGAAATGGATCGTGTGCTCGAACGCCTGGCGCGCCTGCTCCTCCGTCAGCTCCGGCCGCAGCGTCTGCACGATGTGGTTGATGTCATCGCGGCCAGTCAACTCGGGCATGTCGGCCGGCACCATGAGCAGCAGCAGCGACACCAGCAGGTGCATGTGCTTGCGCGCCACGTTGTACGCCGTGCACGCCGTGTCGACGAACTTGGCGAACTCCTTGCCGTCTGTGCCGCCCAGCACGTGCGCCATCTCGGGCGTGAACACGAACGGCGTGCGCTCGCGCCGCATGCCCATCTGTAGATCAACAGCCGCAATGGTGAGTCACTAGCTGACGAACAATCCGCCCACTAGCTCACATAACGCACCCCGTATTTGAAGTGGCCAAGGAAGTGGCCAAAGTCGATGTGAAAGTAGCGGCCCGACGACGCAATCTGCAGACACACACAACTGCGTCAGCCATGCGAGTGCAATGCGTTGCGGGGACATGCGAGTGCGTACCATAATGTTGTCGTTGTGGCGATCGCCAATGCCGAGAACGCACGTCGCGACGCAGTAGCCGGCACACGAGCGGCTGAAGAGGTCGACAGCCGCGCGGCTGCTGCGCGGGTCCGGGTTGTTGGCGTGGATCCAGTCCGAGAAGCTCGGGTCCTTGAACGCACCGAGAATGCCCACGCGCTTGTGCACTTCGGCCGTCGTGACCGAGTTGGGCACCATCTGCAAGATACCCGTCATAGGCGACGTCGCCACACACTTGTACGGCTCCATGGCCAGGTCCAGGCCTTCATCGCGCCACATTTCGTCCATGAGGCGGATTAGCTGCAGCGTCAGGCAGTCCTGGCGCACGTCGTCGCCAGCCTTGAACATGACCGTAACGGGGTCGCCGCCCTCTTCAGCGTTCTCGAACACGAGCCAAAGCGGCTTCTTGGCCGAGTCCATCACGCGGCACTTGGCCACGATGATCTTCCCCACCTCGATACGCGGATCGATCGGCAGCTGGAACGAAGACGGCAGGATCTCATTCAGCGCCTCAAGGCCTTCGCGCATCACGCGCTTCATCTCCTCCGGGCCGTCTTTCTTCTTCGCCTTGACCGCCTGGCAGATGCGCTCAAACATGCCGTCCGCGGCAAACAGCTTGTCCTGCAGCTTCAGGATAGCGCGCATCTTGGAGCTGCACACATCCAGGTACGCGTTGAGGATCGTGCCGTAGCGCTCGCGGTACTGCGGGTTGTGTGCTTCGACCTTCATGGCCCAAAAGAGGTCAAAGCCGATCTGGTTCGGGTTCTTGATCGCGCGGTCGATCAGCAACAGCGCAAGCGACGACACGTGGTGGTTCTCGAACTTGATGGCCTGCACGAGCTGCGGCAAGAAGTAGCTGAAGGTAGTGTCGGCCATCTGAGACAGCTTCTCCACCGCGAAGTCGCGCACGCCGTCGTTCGCGAACTCGCCGTTCAGCAGCTCAATATACGCGGCCTGGTGGTCTGGCGGGGCCCACTGCGGCAGCAGCCGAAGAGCCTCGTCCGCCTCGACGCTGTCATCCCAGTGCACGCACGAAAGAACACGAGGCAGAGCGACCGCCATGTCCATAAACTCTTCACGATGAGACCAAATCTGCGACTTCTGGTACGGACTCAGCCGGAACAACGGGTCCATGAGGATCACACGGCGCAACTCCACAATGTTCGTGTCGCGCTGCGTCGCACTGCTCTCGCTGCTGCGAGAGACCGACTCGCGGCGCTGAGGCTCGTTCTCACCAAAGAGGTTCTTGCCGTCGACTTCGTCGGCATTGTTGTCAACCGTCAGCTTGGGGCTCTCCGGGCCGAAAAGCGACGACGGCGTCATCGACTCGCGGTAGTTCTCGTTGTTGTCGGTCAAGCTGTTGCTTCGAGAGACCGTGTGGATCGCAAGCATCCACTCCTCGCGCTCCTGCTTCGTCTCCGCCGAGATGACGTAGTCACGAGACGAGCTCTGCGGACGGACCTTGAAGCACCACGTCTGACGCTCCTTACGCGTGCCCTTGTTCACCGGCGCCGTCGTGTACTTTTGGTTCATCTCATCCGCAATCAGCACCGAGCAGTTGTGCAGGGGAATCAACTTGCGCGGCGCCGTCTCGTTGTCTGCGTAGCTGAGCGAGCAGGTGCTTTGGTCCAGCACGAACCAGCGTCTTCGCCAGCGTGTCAGCGTTGAGAAGTTGCCGACCTTGTGAAGCCAGCCCTCCTTCCGAAGCATCGTCACGCGCCCACCACCAGAAATCAAGCTCGAGCGGTAACTCCGACCGTTCTCGCTTGCCGAGCCGTTAAAGTCACTCCAGTCAAACTTGATGGCCGCGTCGAACCGGAAAAACTCGACCTGGATCATCGGCTCGTTCGGAAGCACAACGTGCGGCACCGGACCCTGGATGCAGCTATGCAAGTTGTTGTACATGTGCACATACTGCTGGCCCTGGGCAAGCGTGCCGTCGACGTCAAAGGCGTTGATACCGGTGACGAGCATCCTCTCCTCGCGCAGGTCCAGGTTCGCCGCCACGGAGCCTCCAATAACCTTGCGAATACCCAGCACGGTCAGTTGCACGCGCATCGACCGCGTGATGTGGCTGATATCGATGTTGAACTTGTGCCACACGGGGTTCTCCCACTCCACGTACAGCAGGTCGTTCTGCTGCGCACGGAGGCGCACATCGGACGTGTCAAGCACTCCGTTCTCGAGCAGCTGCCCGCCGTCGTAGAGCTCAATGCGAACCGTAACACTGGAGCTGGTAAGAGGGACCTTGGTTATTGAGGCTTCCTCACTTGACCGCTTCTTGGCGCACGTGTACCGCGGGATGTTGAGAATCCGATGGATGCGCAAAGCGAACGGCTCGTTGACTAAGCCGCTGCCGATCGCATTGCTCTGCTGCGCCATTGGTCGATCCCAGTCGTCCCCCAGCGTTGTCATCTGCAGCGAGTTGCCGCGTTCAAAGTCCCACATGTTGGTGAACTGGTTCGTGAGCCCGTTGCGGCCACCGGCCAGCGGCAGGTCCGTGCGAATGTTAAGGTTCCGCATGGCCGTCTCCTGGATGACCGACTCGTGCACGACCGTGAGACGAAGCGTCTTCTTCGTCAGCAGACACTCACGCACGTGCATGTACTCGTTGAACACGCGGAAACGGTCCAACATGTAGTCACGGTAGCCCATAACCTTGAGGCGGTACTGGGACGGGTCGTACGGGCGCAGCGGGGCGGCGTCAAGCGCCTGGGTGTAGCAGTTGAAGATGTGCTCCACGATCTCGCCGACCGTGTCTCCCGTCGTAACGACCATACGCACGTCCGTGATCGCCGTGGCGCTCACTTCCTGCAGCTGAAACATCCGCTTGTACGTGATGTGAACAGCGCTAAACTTGACCACGCCGCAGATCTCCTTGAGCCAACGCAGGTAGTCGGCCTCGTCCTCCGCTGCAATCACCCACGTGCGCGAGGGCGTCACGAGCGAGATGCCGTACTTCTCCGACTTGCTTTCAATGGGCCCAAGCGACGAAACCTTGTCCAGGTCAATGGAGCCGCGCTCGCACGCCTTCTTGTCCTCACGACTGAGGGGAATGCCGTGGCGCTCGGGCTTCCTCTTGTAGTACGACAAGACCGAGCCGTTCAGCTCCATGTAGCGCTTCTTGAACGAACGGTTGGTCTCGCCGCGCTTGCGAAGAAAGCCGCCAATCGTTGTGGACTGCACGGTCTGCGTGACCGAGTCGTCCTTGATAATGAGCGACGCCGGGAGGCGCGCGACCGTCTTGAGCGGCGTGATGAGCGCGAACTGGTTTTTGGCGTTGGCATTGTGCGCAATCCAGTCGTCCTTCTCGATCTTGAACTCGGGCGTGTTGGCGCGCACCTCGAGCTCCGCGGGTGAGAGCTCCTCGTGCGTCCTCTTGAGCAACTCGCCGACCGACCGCCGGAAGAACAGCGACTCCTTCGAGTGGTACAGGTCCGGCACGGGTTGCCACCGCTTCTCGTCGCCGCCCATCGCGTGGCCCGCCTTGGCGAACGGGTTCATCGACTCGAAGGACGGCACGAGCGACGTGTCCACATTTGGGAAATGCGACGACGATGACGACGACGACATCCGAGAGCTCTCGTACATGCTGTACGCGCCGGACAGCCCGACGAACGACGACTTGCTGTTCCCGAGGCTGTTCGTCGAGCTCGCTGGCGAGAACGTCGACTGGCGAGCCGCAGCGCCGTACATCTACCGGGAAGACACCAACGCGTAGCGCACGCAGTTAGAACGCCGCGCTACATCCTGATAGAGAATGTGAGCGCGGGGGACACCCCCGCGCCGTCTCGTCCTCTTATGGGGGAAACCGCGCACCTTGTAGCGCTGCTTCCCTCTTATTCAGCTCTTGTTCGGCTCTTGTTGGCAGCGACTAACGTGACGCGCGCTTACCTGGCGGGCCGGCCTTCCTCGCTTCCCGCAAAGTACGGCGCGCGCTCTGCGCTTGGGTGCGTCGAATAAGTCGAACTGAGCAGCGTTGGGCGGTCCTTGCGGCCTGCGATTCAGTCCGCAGGAAGAAAAAAACAAACGCGCAACGAGGCGCACAGGTGTGAGGACGCGAGTGCTGCTTGTTTGCGAGGGGGTGTGTGCTCTTCCCCTCTTCCAACAAGCTCAGCGCCTGCCACTTACGCCGACGGAGGGGGTCCGGGCAGTCGAGAGGCCCAGGAGACCGCTGTCGCGGCTGCGGCGGAGGCGCTGCTCGTCCTCGGCGTCTGCGCCGCCCGCTAATTCGCTACGAGTCGCGCCGAGTTTCCTCGAATGGGGTCCAACCCACCCAAAGGAGCACAAACCGACAAGCGAGTTTTTCCGCAAACAGCTGGGGGAGAAGCTCGAGCTTCGCTAAAAGTGAGGATTTGGCGCAAAAAGCAAGGTTTTAGCTCGGATTGAGGGGCAATCGCTTCCCCTACCCGCGTTCCACGCACACCTCATCGGGTTTGGTGTATTAATCGGCGGGGTGGGCGACGCCCGTTTTCCTTTGCCTTTCTGACCAGCTAAGGGGGATGACGTGGTTCGTCAACTCGCTGGCATGTACCTCTAATACGCAGTACTCTGCACAAATCGCGTGTGGCGTAATCTTCACACATTATCATTTTATTTAATTTGACATGCTGACGAATTCAGGTGTACGTAAGCAAAAACGATATAATATAATACAAACAGCAAGTTCATCGTGCTAATCGGAGCTTGGGTTCATCTTTTCATTTAAGTGTCGTGTTCTTTAAAGTTGCGACCTTGTATTGCTTATACCTGCCACAAATAAAGTCACGATGAATTTGCATCCCCATAAATGATACATTGCGAGCTGATATCTTTGTGAGGTGGGTGCAAACTGTGAAAATGCATGCTGTTTTCTCGAACGAGTGTACCCAAGACCACTCGCTCCGGTCCAAGGGTCAAGCACGCGCTGGCGACTCGCCGGCGACATTCACCGCGGCGGCGGCCACTCGTCGGACTCAGTGTTCTTTGCACGCAGCGATTCACGAACGAGTCGCTGGCGGCGACGAGTGGACCCAGTGCACTTTGGACGACGAAATTCACAACAACAAGTTGTGCGTTGCCCGGGAAGCCCCGGATTTTTCGTTCTGGCATTGAAATCACACAGATGGTTATTTCTGTTCTAGGGTCTGATATTTCACCAACGCTTGACAGGCAAGTGATTGAGCGCATGCATTTGTATTCTTGTGCACCGACAAATTGACTATGCAAATTGAGACAGGAATCGAACGTCTTCCACATGGTGACGCGCTCGCTGCCGCGTTCGTCCCGAACGACAACAACGAGCAGCTCGAGTGCGAAATTTATCGCTGTCATGTTGATCCAATCTGTTTATAAATTAAGAAGGTTATAAAGATGCATTGTATCAAAAATGCAGTACCTCACTGTACACCTAATTTTATGTGGACCACGTATCCGTTCACCCGTACTTATTTGGCTGGTAATAAAAGCTTTAGATTCGGAATACTAAGTGCGGCGCACTTGCCGGGGAAACCCGAAATCGTGTCACCTGGTTAATACATCCGACATTACAACCGCGCGTCGGAGGTGTTCCACTTTCCTGCGGCGCCATCGCGACCGCCACGCCTGATCCCACAGGACCCACAGGACGCGTCGGAATAGCCGCCCAAGGCTGCGGCGCGGCAGTACACGCATGCGCGTGGGGCAACGAAAAAGGAAAGGTGACGGGGACGCGATGCATACTTTGCTCAAGTGAACGCGATTGCGCGAGACAGTAGCATGCCACGCCGTAACCCTTCCCTCTCTCGTGCAGATCGTTGTCCGATTGACTAAAATGAGGTCTTTTCGAAGAAATCAACCAATGAACGCTCGATGACAATACCTAGCCCTTCTAAGACGGCTTCCTCGTAAAAGGTCGCATAAGTCGCACATGGCGGCCTCTTGTCCGGAGGGGCGACGTGTCGGCGTTTGGCTCTGCTGTCGCGCTCATTTCCGAAGGAAACGAGCGGGTAATCCCGCCCGCCGTCTACCTGGTCGCCCCTCCTCCCCTTCTCTATACATACCCACCAACAATGCACGGCTCGGCAACCAACCTTCTTCGCGCTGTGCGCCGCCCGAGATAGACGTGGCCGCCGGGTGGCGGGCGGGCGAGCGGGAGGAAAGATTTTATAGGCGGATTTCTATGGGGCCGGGCCGTCGGATGGGGTCTGGCCGCTACTATTGGAGGGGGGTGGCGACCGGGCGAGTGAGTGAGAGACGCTGACTGCTCGCTCGCTCCCCCTTCTCCGATCGGCCGGCCGGCCGGCCCTTTCTTCCTCGCTCCCTCGCCACGCCAAGCCAACGAACGCCACCGGCGAGCGGGAACGCGCGCGGCCTACAACGAAACAAGCGCACCAGTCGGCACGTGTGTCGTTCCCGCCGCTCCCCTCCCTCCCCACCTGACACACACAAGCACAAGCACACACACACACACACACACACACACACACACACCGCCACTACCCCAAGACAGACAGCAAGCAGCCGCGATGAAGAAGTGCGTGCGCTGGTCCACCATCACCGTGTACGAGTTCGGCGTCGGCATCGGCGGCAGCGCGGTGCCTCGCCGCGGCGGGCCGTCCATCGGGCTCGCGCGCAAGCCGCAGTGCGTCTGGAGCTCGCCGCTGGACGACGTGGAGCCGCCGGCGGAGGACGAGGACGCGGCGGCGCAGGACAAGCCAGCGGCGGCCAAGAAGCCCGAGGAACTCAAGGCCAACAAGCCCGACGACCTCAAGGCCAAGAAGCAGCCCGCGGCGCGCGTCCCCCGCCGCCGGAAGGTGCGCTGGCTCAAGCCGCTCGAGCGCGTGACGATGCTGACCAAGGCCGGCTGCAGCGAGAAGCGCATCTACCGCATGATGATGGAGTCGTCGGAGATCGCCATGTCGCGCCGGCTGAGCCTCTCGCTGGCGCGCGCGGTCACGGCGTAGAGCCAGCCGGCCGGCCGGCCGCCTCCCCCTCTCCGCCGCCGCTCGGCGCCCGCGCTGCCTATTTATTGCGAGCCCAGAGCGCCGCCGAGTCGGCGCGGAGAGCGCGGACGACGACGAGGCGCCCGCGAGCGTAGACACACCCACACAGCGCTCGACCCTTTTTGTACCATATAGAGTGTCGCTAGGCGCGAGCCCGCTGAGCGCGAGCAGCCCGCCATGCGCGTCAATCCCAAGCCGCCTTCGTTGTCAACACCTGCCGCTTGAAGCGGTCGCCGTGGTCTCTCTCGTTACGTCGTCGTGCTGTCCTCCTCTCGCCGTGGCAAAGGGCGAAGCGAGAGGCGAGGATGAGAAGCGAGCGCATCCATCAGTTTCCACTCCAAGCCTAGCTCGCTATTATTAAGCGTCCGCGGTGTCGACACGCCCGCAATAGCGCGTCCATGGCGGCCGCAGCCGACGCGCCGACCGGGACTCGAGCCGCACAGCTACTAACGATCCTAAGGTGACGCGCGCGTGGAGTGTGTCCGGCCGGCCATGTCGCTGTACACGCTCAAGCACCTGCTGGACGACTGCAGCGCGCGGCCAACGCGCGCGCGCTGCGCCGCGGAGCGCAAGCGCGAGACGCTCGAGGAGGTCTGGAGCGCGCTGAACGCGTGGATCGACTCGCGCCTGAGCCAGGGCAAGGTAAGGCTCGCATGCGCTTGACGCCACTCGGCGCCGAGGCTTCCTCCGCGTTCATACGCTGCTATACAAATGCAGCGACGAGCGGCAGCGGGCTGACGAGCGCGCGCCGGCAGGGCGTGCACTTGGCGACGTTCGCGAGCATCTCGTGGGAGGCGGTGACGAACGCGCGCAACCAGGCGCGGCTGCGGCCGGCGATCGTGCTCTCGGACACGTTCCTCAAGACGCACGCGCTGTCGCAGAAGCCGGCGCGGTCGGTAGCGGCGGCGCTCGCGCCGCTCGAGGACGTCAACTTCACCAAGATCGCCATCAAGTTCTCGCGGCGGCTGACCAAGGACGCCGTCTACTGCGGCGTGCGCGACCTGCTGCAGCGGCTCGGGCAGGTCGCGGGCTCGGGCGCCGCGCTCTCGGTCGCCTTCTGCTTCGGCCGGCTCGTGGCCAGGAACCGCTGCGTGTCGGCGCTCTTCGACCCGCAGCGCCTGCCGCGCGCGCTGGAGGACGAGCGCGCGCGCTCGGCGCTCGGCTCGGCGCTCGGCTCTCCACTTGGCTCGCTCTCAACTGGAGAGCTCGACGGCGACGAGCGCTCGTACTCGTACAGCATCGGCGACACGAGCGACACGAGCGACGACAACAATCTCGTCGGCGGCGGATGGAGCAACCCGTTCCCGCACGTCTTCCCGACGGACGAGGCCGAGGCCAAGCCGACGAGCCGCAGCGACCCGGAGATCCCGGCCGCCAATGACGCCGACGCCGGCGCCGACGCGAGCATCGAGCTCGAGCTGCTGCAGTTCGACGCGCTGCTGTCGCCGGCGCCTCCGGCGGAAGCTGCGAGCGCGCGCTCGGCGCGCGGCCGCGTGCTCGAGTCGGCCTTCCGGCGCCACATCGCAGCGCTGGCGGGCGACGTCGGCCGCGAGGCGCAGCACGCGCGCGACGAGACGCAGCAGCAGCGCCGAGACGTGGACGCCATGGCGCTCGAGGCGCGCGCGCGCCGAGAGAGCGCCAAGGACATCCAGCGCTGCCTGCGCGCGCAGATGCAGCTGCACGACGAGGCGGCGGCCAGCGACCGGCGCGAGCGGCGCGCCACGGACCCGAGCGCCAACTCGTTCTACTCGGAGAGCGAGCAGGAGCGCCGCGGGTTCGAGGACAGGGGCTTCCGGCGCCGCGTCAAGCGCGAGCTCCAGCTGCAGCTGCAGGAGCAAATGAGCGCCAAGCAGCACGAGCGCCTGAGCGCGCGCCAGCGCGCGCTGGACGACGACCGGTCCTTCCTGCGCCGCGTGCGCGCCGAGATGGAGGCGCTCGAGCTTAAGCAGGCGCGCGACCGCGACGAGCTGCGCCAGGCGCTCACGGGCTCCTGGAGCCGCGACGCCGGGCTCAAGCAGCTCGCCGCCGCGCGCAAGAAGCAGCTCGCGGCCGCGCAGCTCGCCCAGCCGCCGAGCGACGCGCTGGCACCGCCCAAGCGGGTGCTTGCCGTCTCGCCGCCGCCGCCGAGGCTGGGCACGAGCGGCGGCGCGCTGCTGCTGTCTCCACGGCCGCCGCGGCTGGACCAGGACTACTCGGTCGGCTTTGACATTCGGTCCGTCAGCGGCGGGTGAGAGAGAGAGCGCGTGGATCGGCCGGCGCTGGTAGAGGTAGACAAGCACCATACACAGAGAGACCCTGGAAACGTAAATAGGAAAAGGTGTATGTATGCACCGGCCGTTAGGGCTGTCTTCAGCGAGCTCCTGTCCTTCCAAGCTCCTGTCCTTAAGAGCCCTCGTCTTCGCTTGCGACGGCCGCCGGTGCGAGGGCGACTGCGGTCTCGCCCGAGGCGGCGGCGGCCGCTTACATCTCCTCCATGAACGCGTTGACGACGACCTCGACGTTGCCGTTGCACTGCTCGAGGCGGTCGATGACGCGCGCCGACTCCACCGACGGCAGAATGTCGCGGATCATCGACAGCTCGGCCGCCCACTTGAGCTCGTCCGCCGACACGGCAGGGGCCGCGGCCGGCTCGGCGATGACCTCCTGCGCGACCGGCACGGCGACGTCCGCGGGCGTCTGCTCGCTCACCTCCTCCCACTCGCTGTCGCTGCCGGCCGTTGCGCGCGGGGGCGCGATCTCCACCGCCTCGGCGATCACCACCTCCTCCGCCGCGGCCGGGACCACGGCGGGCGAGGCCGTGCTGTTGTAGTTCTTGAGCTCGCCCACGACCTCCTTGGCAAAGTCGCTGATGCCCTCGGCGGCGTACTTGAGTCCCTCGGTCGTGTCCTTGACGATCTGGTCGAACGGGATCTCCTGGATCGACTGACGCGCCGCGCTCAGCCCCTCGGTCGTGTCCTTGACAATCTGGTCGAACGGAATCTCCTGGATCGACTGGCGCGCCGCGTTCAGCGACTCGCGCGCCTCCTTGGCGGCCGCGCGCAGCGCCTCGTTCGTGTGGTCGAGGCCCGTCTGTGCCGTCGTCTGCGCCTTCTGCGCCCACTGCTCGTGCTTGACCTTGTCCATGGCGGCGTTCAGTGACTCGACCAGCTTCTCGAGCGCCTTGAGGATCGGCTCCGTCACATTCTCCTGGAACGCCACCTGCGCGCGCGAGACTGCCGAGAAGCGCAGCGCCTTGGCGCCGTCCGCGCCGGCCTGGAACACGCGCAGCGCCTCGGCGAACTCGGCGTCCGACATCACGTTCACGCAGTCTCCCTCGGGGTCCGTGTACTGCACCACGAACGAGCCGGCCGCCAGCCCGAACGTCGCTTCAAACAGCGCCGACAGCTGCGCCAGATCAAAGCCCTCCAGGTCCACGCGCACGCGGTGGATCTCGCCCTTGAAGCCCAGCTTGAGCGCCGTCATCGCCATGCTAGTTGCTGGTGGTGGTGGTGGTTTGTTCTCCGTCTTTTCGCGTCTTCTCCAGTTGGAAAATGAACGAAACCGCCCATGCAAGTCCAACGCTGGGCGGAAGAAACCGGGAAATAGTGGGTTTCATAGTCAACGCGAGTCAAAAGGAGCGAATGCACCCGGTTGACGCCGTGCTTTGAGACTATTAAAACGTATAGACCGAGTTTTGGTAAAACCTTGAAGGGTTTTATAAAATCACGTCGCTTCTTGCGAAACGTATTGTTCAATAAGTGGGACACACCATTTTTTACGTTTCTTACACACGAGCCCGACGATTACACGAAATACGCGTCGCCGGCGACGAGGAGGGGATCCTTCCTGGCGACTCCTGTCGCGCTGAACGCCGCCTGGTGCGCTGAACCTGCCGCACAGCGCGGGCCGCCGCTACAGCCGACACCTCTGGGTGCGATGGAGCACGCGCCGCCGCTGTCGGCGTCCTCGTCGCGCTCGTCGTCGACGCTCTCGAGCGCCGTGTCGCCGCGCCTGAGCCGGCTCAACTCGTCCTCGGGCTCGTTCTCGCACAAGGCGCTGCAGAGCTTCCGCACGGTCTCGCTGCCCGGGCTCTTCCCCGGCACGCACCTCGGCGTGCTTGCCTCCGGGGTGCTGGACAAGCGCCGCGACGGCGCCGTGCGCGGCGGCTGGGCCCGCCGGCTCTTCATCCTGTCCACGCGCAGCCTGCACTACTACCGCAAGACGGAGGACGCCGAGCTGTTCGGCAGGGAGCGCGGACAGGTGCGTCTTGCGTGAACTTGTTGCGTTGCACGCACGCCTGCTGCTTTCTAATCCGCGTGGTACTGCCGCGTTGAGCAGACGCTGCTGTCAGACATTGAGTTCGCCAAGGTGGTTTCGGCGGACGACGCCCCGTACGGCTCCATCGAGCCCAACGCGCCGTCCTACTTCCTCGCAGTGCTCTCGGTGCGTTGTCCCTGAAGCATGGTGGCTGTCGGGCTGTCGCTCAAACGTCTGGCCGCTTGCACGAACAGAAGCGCAAGACGCTCCTGCTGTTCCTGCGCGCCGACTCGGCCGAGTACGCGACGAGCTGGGTCAACATCATCAACAACGCGGTGCACCAGGCCAAGGCGCTCAAGTTTGCGCCGCGATGGCCCGTCGACACGATGCAAAACTTCATCGCTTCCGCGTCCGGGAACTTCGAGGTGCCCGTGCCCGACGCGAGTCTGGCCGACGAGTCACCAGAAGTGCCCTCGGTGCGCTCCTCCGTGTGTAGACGTCGTACTTGTCGTGGTCCTATTCATTGACCGAGCTTGCGCGATGATCTGTTTGCAGCAGGTACAAGCATCTCCTCCGCGCGTCCTGGTGATCAGTGTGGCGTCCAGTCCTGGGACTGCGAACGCTTCCGAGCGGCTCGTGCGCCGGAACGTCATGCTCGACAAGGACGTGGAGATCGGCGTGATGGGAAAGAAGGACGTGTGCGTGCTGGTGCTAAGCGACGGCGAGGAGGTGGTGGTCGGCCGCCACCTGCTTGGGGACGACCCCACAGCGCTGCTGGCGACTTCCAAACAGCTCAGCGTGACCACGCCGCCACGGAGCCAGGTGCTGCACCCGAACATCGTGATCGCGTCCAAGATTACGAGTACGTCGGTCGTCGTTTCTGTTTGGCATTGCGCACCTTGCTGACGTGGGGTTTACAGTGTCTTTTAGGTGTACGCGAGCTCCTCCAGCGCGAATGGCGCGTCAGGAGTCCGGCGCACAGCCCGCGCTCGCAACAAACCCGACCGCGTTCCAGGTTGCGTTCCCCGGGGCCCTTGGTGGCCTTTTCCTGCTGAGCTGCGTGGTGTCTATCTACTGCTCCTCGCCCTTCGAAGGCCTCATGAAGATCACGATTGTGCTCGGCGTGCTGCTCTCGATCTCGCAAATTGTGCAGTTTGTCGCTTGGTGAGTTCTGCTCACTGCTCTGATTGTGTCCATGGCCACATGTACGCTAACACGTTCCTCCCCACCTCTCATGACGTTCGCTTGCTCGGGCACAGCGCTTACGATGCTCAGAATGCGACTCCAGTCGCAAGGAAGCCAGCGGCTTCAACGACCAAGCCAAGCATTGGTACAACCACAAGCGAGGACGGGTACATCTACCACTTGCGTATCGACAGCATTGAAGTGGTCGAGACGGACCAAGACGTCGCTCCGCCTCTGGCGCCGACCATGTCTCCCATGTCGGAGATGAGTGCTGCCGACTCTCCTGACAGCGGCATGTCCGTGGACAATCAGGACGAGTCGGAGGAGCGCCGAATGCTTAGCACCGGCCCCATTGCCTTTTCTCCCCGATTCATCGCCGCCGAGAAGGGCGACGAAGCGAAGGGCCGGCAGCGGTACGAGAACACGCTCGAGTGGCGGAAAGAGAACGGCATTGACACCATCCTGGTCGAGCCGCACCCGTCGTTCAAGACCATCAAGAAGTACTACCCGCAGTTCTTCCACGGCCGGTCGCGGGAAAACCACCCGGTCTACTATGAGCGTCCCGGGAAGATCGACTTGCCGGCGCTCAAGCGCGAGGGTCTCTCGCTAGACGACCTGTTGCGCCACTACATGTACATTACGGAGTACCAGTGGCGCGTTCTTGAGCCGAGCGACACGGCCCGGTCGATTACGGTGCTGGACGTGACGGGCATCGGCATGTACGACCTTGGAGGTGAGGTGCTTGACTTTATCAAGCGCGCGTCGGCGTTTACGGGCGCGCACTACCCGGAGCGCAGCGCGCACATCTTCATCATCAACATCCCTGGCTGGTTCAACATGATTTGGCGCATGGTCAAGCCGCTGATCGACCCCGTCACGCGCGAAAAGGTAATGCGTTGATGCCGCCGCCCCCCCCCGCCTTCAACACCGCTCTGGTTGCTAACACCCCCTCGCGTGTGAACAGGTGCATATGCTCAAGGGTAGCGCGATCCTGCGCGAACTCGAGACGCTCATTGATCTGGACAACATCCCTTCGGACCTCGGTGGCTCTGGCCCGCAGCTTGGCGAGTCGCCGGAGGAGATCGCGCTCGCCGCTCACGTCGAAAAGTACATGGACTAACCGCCCTGTACACCAGTAAACCGAGTCGGCGACGAAGTAGACGAAGCCGACCGGGAACGCAGATGCTGAGCCTGAGCAGATAAACCCGGCAGCACAGGCAAGTGTAAGGTACGGCATCGTGGCCGATGTGCCGAAGAGAAGGCACCAAACGCGGACATGAGTGCGATCGATGGCTTTTCATGTTGTATTCCCTCCAGCGGCGACTCATATTGTGCAGCCTCTTGTCTGTGCGGGCAGATAGATCATAGTATCGGTAATGCTAGCTGGCTTCGGGCGGGTTCTCAACCTCTTCGAACGGGTCGCACGCCTCGTTCTCGAGCTTGGCGGCGCAGGCTTGGCCGCCGAACGCATCGTACGTGGTCGGATGGCGCACGCGGTAGCGCTCATTCGTCTTGACGCTGCAGTCGGACCAGTCGGACCAGTCGCTGAGCTCGCAGTCGACGGCGTCGCACGCTGCTTCCTCGCTCAGCGGTTCACACGGAGCACCATCGTCCTTCGGGAAGATGACGACGCGCCGCGTGCGCGTTCTCCGGCCTGTCCTGTAGTTGCAGCCGCTCCAGGCGCTCCAGTCCGTCAGCCGGCAGTCAACCTTGCACGCTGCAGTCTCGGTTAGCGCGCTCGCGCTGCACGCGTCTCCGTCGAACATGCCGTACGTGATGACTTGGCGAGTGCGCGTCTTGAGCTTGGAGCTCGGGTCACACTCTCCCCAGTCGCTCCAGTCGCTGAGCGCGCAGTCGATCGGATCGCAAGCCAGCTGCTCCTCTAGCTCAGTGCAGGGCTCACCGCCATACAGCGAGTACACCTGGATGGTCCGCGTGCGCGTCTTGTTGCCCGTGGCGAAGTTGCAAGCGGACCAGTTGCCCCAGTGGTTCAGCACGCAGTCGCGCGACGTGCAGTACTGCACCTGTTTGACCGCGGGGCAGCCTGGCGCGTCGTACTTGGGCTGCACCAGCACCTCGCGCGTCCGGGTCGTGGACCCGTCGTCGAGGTCGCATGCCGACCAGCTCGTCCAGTCGCCCACCTCGCACGCGACCGGGTCGCACGGACTCGACTCAGACACGTTGCCGCACTTCTCGGCGCCATACATTGCCGTCTTGGTGATGGTGCGAACCCGCGTCTTGGTGCCGGTGACCTCGTTGCACGTGCTCCAGTTGCCCCAAGGCGTCATTTCGCACGGCTCGGGCGGACAGAAGGCCACTTGCTCAAGCGGGTCGCACGCGGCGCCACCGTAGCGACGTGCGTGAGTAGTCGGCCGCGACCGAGTCTTCCGCCCCGTGTTGACGTCGCAAGGCGTCCAATCACCCCACTCGCCGACGACACAGTCCTCCTTGGGGCACCAGGCGACCTGTTCGAGCGCTGAGCACGGCTTACCGCCGTCCGCCGCGTTGACGAGCACCGTGCGCGTCGACACCTTGCGGCCGTCCTCCTCGGCGCACGCGGACCAATCGCTCCAGCGTGAGGCGACGCAGTCGACAGGCTTGCATTTGACCGACTCGGACTGCGCAGGGCACGCCGCGCCGCCGTACTTGGCCTCCTGCATCACGTCCCGCAAGCGAGTCTTGAAGCCGCGCGCGTCGCAGGCGCCGAACGGGTACCAGGGGCCGACTGTGCAGCTGATGGGCTTGCATTTGATGGACTCGCTCAGCACGGGGCACGCCTTGCCTTTGCCCTTCGCACCCATCGTGACCGTGCGTGTGCGCGTCTGCTTCATGGTGGCGTCGTCGCAATCGCTGTACGGGCCCCAGCCGCTCACGACGCAGTCCACATTAACGGACACAGCTGCCTCGGCTGCTCGACAGGCCGTTGCGGCGGCCGTGACGGCTACCCAGAGCCACAGGTTGGGCTTCATGCGGCCGGCGTCCACTTCTGTTGCTTGCTTACTTGGCTTCCAGTTGAGAAATGCCGCGGTCAGGGCTTGAACGGCACTGTAGCTCAGCGTTTTCAGCCGCCGCCTCAACGCCCTTATCACGAACCTTCAGCTGTCAATTGAGCCGCGTGGTTGTCGTCCTCAAGTCGCGCCAGCGCATCAGAGCGAAAGCAGCAGCGAGGACGAAGGTCGCATTGAATTGACAAGTCAATGGCAGACAGATAGAAAGAGAGCACGTCGTCCTCGACGGGCTTGGAGGTAGGTTGCACGTGTCCGCGCTCAGCCGCCCTCATGAACCACGTACTGCGACCTAAGATCCCGGGACGCATTGTTATAAATACACGAGCAAGTGAATAGCGTGTGCATTGATTCCGCAACGAGCGCTTGCTGTTTGCTAGACGATCTGTGTCAGCTCCGGACACTCTTTGCCTCCATCTCTCGGCGGGACAAGGACCGAGCGCGTCGACACACGCGCTCCGTCACTGCCAGCGCTTGTCGCGACGCTCCAGCGAGACACGAGGCAGTCCACGGGCTTGCACGCGACGCTCTCTTTCAACGGCGCGCACTCGGCGCCGCCGTACTTGGCGGGCCGGTCGACGCTGCGCCAGCGCGTCTTGAACCCGTTGGCGTCGCACTCACTGAACTCGCCCCACGCACCGACGACACACGCAATCGACCGGCACGGCACCGCGTCGACTAGCGCCGGACACGCGCGCCCGTAGCCGCTGCTAGGCTCCAGCACCGAGCGTGTGCGCGTCTGCGTCATGCTGGCCTCGTTGCAGGCGCTGAAGGCGCTCCAGTCGCTCACGACGCAGTCCACGTGCACGGCCCCTGTGTCAACGCAACTGGCGGTCGCCATGAGCAGCATAAGCGGCGACAGCAACCCCGTCACGAGCATCTTCATGGCGAAATGCTGGAGAGCAGTGCCTCGACTCGGGAAAATGGACGGCCACAGTTTCAAGTGTAGCCATTTATAGATTTTTAACAATTAACAGTTAGTAAGGCATCAATATATCAAGTTAGCAACCTTGTCCCGAAAATAAAGGCGATTGATTCGGGACAGGACGTTTTCGCGCGAAGGTTTTGATCATCAGTGTGCTTTGGCGCCATTTTCTCGCTCAGTTGATGGCGATGGCGACGACGGGCTTCCCACCGCCGGAGGAGGTCGTGATCGACGGGGACTCGACCGAGGACGAGGACGACGTGGAGCTGGTGGCGCCGCCCTCGCGCAAGCGCAAGCGTGCGTCGCTCATCGCGGACGAAGAGGAGGACTCGGACGGCGACACGGGCGGATCGAGCGCCGCCGGCATGCAACGCGCGGCGTCGGCCACGCCGGCGCGTCGCACAGTGCAGAGCACGCTGGCGTTCGCAGAGGTGCGGAGACTGGAGCGCGAGCCGAGAAGCGACGGAGAAGAAGAGGAGGAGGAAGAAGAAGACGACGAGGTGGAGATCGTGGGGCCGCCGGTGCGGACGACGCCCGGGTCCGGCGGCAGCGGACGCAAGTCGGGGCGGCTGACTATTATGGCCAGCGACGACGAGCAGGAGGCCGACGAGCCGCCGCAGCAACAGCGGCCAGGGTCGGCTAGTGGTCGACGCAACAGCACCACGCCGGCGACGCAGCAAGGCGAGAGGCAGCCGCGGTCCGCGTCCTCCTCGTCCAGCCGCCGCAGCTCGCGCATCGAGAAGAAGCGCAAGCAGAAGGAGGTTCTGGACGGCATCGCGCGGCGGCTGGACTACCCCGTACTGGACAATTGCTTGGACCGCCCGAGTCGAAACGGCGGAGAGACAAAGGGGAACGACTCGGACTACGAGGAGGAGGAGGAGGAAGACGACGACTTTAAAGTTGAGCAGGAGGAGAGTTTGAGGCGGCCGAAGAAGTGGCAGCGCCGGGAGACGGAGCGCGAGGTCCTGCACGCCGACGGGGGCGAGGACCTCGACGAGTTCATCGTGGGCGACGACGAGATCGAGTACATGGACGACGACGAGAAGGGCGTGATCAGCGTCGAGTCGTCCGAGAGCGAGGGCGAGTTCGACGCTATGGAGGAGATGGAGGCCATGCGCGCTGCTCGGTCGCGAGACCAGAGCGAGTGGTTCGCCATCTACCTCGAGTACCTCGAGGAGAGCATGGTGGATCCCGAGTTGGACCACAAGATGCGCCGCTACAGGAGCAAGCCGCACTATCGCACGTTCCACGAAGCCATTCGCCATGTGAGTGCATCATGGAGTCTATAGTGTTCGTGTGCGACGTTGACTCACTGTCTCTCTATCTGTTGTGCACTTAGATTGAGCGCGTGGTCTGTTCGCGCCGAGATACACTGCGAGTCAATATTGTGTGGCCCGACAAACTGCTCGATGCGATCAACAACGCGTCGCACCTGCGCTGGGACCGCGTGGAGCCGACGGACGACTGTGAGGCATGCAACCGCAGCGGCCACCTGGCCACTTTCCGCGTCTTCTACAGTGGCGTAGTGTGCGACGCAACGCAGCTATACAAAGACGGATGGATGGAGAGGTATACGCTTGCTGCCTGGGGGGGGG
>JAADXX010000187.1:0-39434 GCA_023338025.1 Phytopythium oedochilum | reverse complement strand
CGCCCCAAAGCGCCTCCCTCCTCCCGCGACCGCCGCCATGAAGCAGCAGCTGTACGGCCTGTCGGTCGAGCGCCGCGTGCAGCTCGTGTCGGCGCTGATCCTGGCGCTCGGGCTCGCGCTCGGGCTGTCGCTGGACGCGAACGCGCACATCCCGCAGCCGTGGAACCGCGTGTCGAGCATCCTCGGGTGGGTCTACTTCTTCTGCTGGAGCGTGAGCTTCTACCCCCAGGTGTTCCTCAACTACTCGCGCAAGAGCGTCGAGGGGCTGTCGCTGGACTACACGGCGCTCAACATGCTCGGCTTCTCGTGCTACTCGGTCTTCAACTGCGCCTTCTACTACAGCGAGCGCGTGCAGCAGGCCTACATGCGGCGCCACGGCGGCCACCGCAACGCCGTCGAGCTCAACGACGTCTTCTTCTCGCTGCACGCGGCCGCGCTCGTCGCCGTCTCGCTCGTCCAGTGCTGCATCTACCCGCGCGGCGGCCAGCGCGTGAGCCGCGCGACCATCGCCTGGTCCGTCGGCTCGGTGGTCGCTGCCGTCGCCATGGGCCTTGGCGCCGTCGCGACCGGCAACGATGACGACTCGCTCTTCAACGTGCTCAACGTGCTCTATCTGCTCAGCTACGTCAAGCTCATGACGACGCTCGTCAAGTGCATCCCGCAGATCGTGCTCAACTACGAGCGCCAGTCGACGGTCGGCTGGACGATCTGGAACGTGCTGCTCGACATCGCCGGCGGGCTGCTCTCAATCGCGCAGCAGGTGCTTGACAGCTGGGCCACGAGCGACTGGGCCGCTATCACGGGCGACCCGGTCAAGTTCTCGCTCGGCTTCGTCAGCATCGTCGTCGACGTTGTCTTCATCCTGCAGCACTACTTCTGGTACGCCGACAACAACAAGTTCGCGGCGCTCGCGAACGCGAGAGGCGAGGCCACGCCGTTCCTGCCCAAGTGAGGAAGCCACGCCGGACGCCAGAGCATTGGCAAGTGAGCGTCCACTGTCTTGTGTATTGCATGTGATGGAGGAGGAGGGTTCACAGAGCGTTGGAGATGAACATGGATCGAGTTTATTACTGTAAACATGAAGACAGCAGCCTCCCTCATCGCTAGCAGACTTGGCATGCGCGTTCGACGCATGACTGACCGACGGCTTAGAGGGAAACTGCAGCCGCCATGACGACAGCGACAGCCGAAGCGACTGCGAACGAAGTACTGGCCGCGCCGTTGCCAGAGGACGCCGACTTGCTCGCTGACTGGCTGCCAGGCGACGTGATGCCTTCGCTGCTGGTTCCCGAGTCGCCGGTTCCACCAACGTCGGAGCTCGAGGCGCCAACGACGTCGGAGCTAGAGTCGGAGACTGTGGCACTGCCAGACGCCAGCGAGCCGGCGTTTACATCCAGAGTCGACGATGAAGACCCGGCCGTGGCAGCCTGGGACGACGACGATGACGCCGCCACGTCCAGTGACGAGGACGAGGATGTCGAGTTCGAGACGCTGTCGGCCGTCGACGAGCTGCCAGCGGAGCCGTCGCAGGACGGGAGCGAGCAGCTGCCGAGGTCGAGACCGTTGAGCGCGGACAGGATGGCGACGCACGAGTCGACCGCGCAAAGCTTGACGATGTTGCCTCCGGCGGTGGCGGCCGTCGGGTCAGACGTGATGTTGAAGCCCGTGGCGATGGTGCAGTCGGCCAGGTTGCTGAGCACCGTGCCGACAACGCCCGAGTCGGTGGAGACCTTGGCTGCGATTACGGACGGGTCGCAAGCGCTGTCGGCGTGCACGACCGAGGCCACAAGCGCGGCTGCGAGGGCGAAGACGGTCGAGTAGATGCGGGCCATTGCAGGAGGAGTGAGCGAGTCGCTGAGAGGACGAGACGGGCGAGAGGGAGGGAAGGGCGAGCTCGGACCGAGGAGAAATCGGTAATGAGTGCGTCGGCAGCTGAGAACTCTCCTCAACGGCCAGTGCTTCAGCCGCCCCAGCATCCCCCCTCTCCCCTTCTCGGATCGATCCTTTTCCACCGAGTCCGAAACGACGGGAGAAGTTGAACGGAACCCACCACCCTGTTCCTCGCTCCCCCGTGCCGGCTGCGGTGCCGCAGCTGAGGCGGCCGCGGACAGGAGCCGCATGCATATACAAATCAAATCTTCCGGAGCTCCTCGCGCGAATCGCGTTTTCTGTTCCGGCAAAATAATCTCATGCGCGGGCCAGTGGCTACACGACAGAGAACGCAAGCTCCGCATGGCGCCAGCCACCGGCCACTGGCCACTCGTCCTCGCCGCCCTCGCCTGTAGCTGCATGGAGCGGAGCACGCGTGCGCGAACACTCCGCCATGTGGTTCTCAAATCATTTCCAACGTCTCACGTTGTACCGTATTGGGTGTCGAGGGGCTCCGCTGCGAATTCTGGACTGAAGTGAGTGTTTACACCGTGCGAAACTGGAACGAAACGTTCCAGTCGAGGAAAGGGATCTGGACTGAAAGGTTGGGGTGCCAAATGGTGTTGGACGCCACGATCGATACGCCAGAGCGCTGGCTGTCGCGGACGCGAAGGGGCAGCAAGATCGCTGCTTTCTGCACTTTGCTGACCCCACGAACCCTCGAATGATATCGTTGTAACGCTTGACTCATCGAATTTCTGGAAAGATCCTCAAACACTGGAAGATTGAACGGCCAGAACTTTCAAATGCATACAATTTTCAAGATACGTGCATTTGGCCACAATCACTGCAACATGGCCGCCGCCAAGGACGCAACAAGCGCCGCGGCCGAGGCACCGACAGCCGCACCGGCGTTGCTGTTGGAGCCAGCGGCTGAGCCACGAGTCACTGTGGGTCCCGAGGTCGCCGCCGCGTCGTTCGAGCCCACCGTCGGCTCGGACGAGCCGTCCTCGCTGCCTGAGCTCGACCGAGAGTCGATCGACCAGCTCGCCATGGACGCGGTGGCCGAGCAGTTGGGCAGGTTGCAGCCGGACAGCTGGGCGTCGAGCGCTTGAAGGATGCTCGTGCACTTGTCGTTGGCGCACAGGTCGACGAGGATCTGGCCGCTCGCGGGGACTTGCGGGAGGTTGAACGCGAAGCCAGAGGCCTCCGTGCACGTCGCGACGTCGCTCGGGTCGACGTTTGCTTTCTTCAAGAGGTACTCGAGGTACTGGTCGTCGCAAGTCGTGGACGCGGCGGTGGCGGCGACGACGGCGAGTGTCACGACGCCTGCTTTCCAACTCCAGCCAGCCATTCTTGTGTGGAAGAGGCAGCGCTTGTGACGGGGTCGCGGGATTCGGAAGTGCGTTGGCGCGGATGCAAGAGGGGCTTGAGGTGAAGCAAGCCACGCCCCATTAGAGTCAAGTCGCGGCGGTTTCCAGTGGTCGGAGCTGTGAACCCAATGCGCTTGCTCCAGAGTAAAGTGGTAAGCCTGACTGAGGAGAGTCGTCGAGTGGTTGTAGAGGCTGCAACGGCTGTAGTACTTGGATGGGAGAGCTAGAAAGACTCACACTTCACGACGGACGGTGGAGCCGCTCGCACCGCACACGATACGAATTGGACGTTCCGGTGATCATCAAGACAAGACGAGAACCATAGAGCCGATTAGAGCGACAGCCTCCCCCTCGTGTTGTACAAGGTCGTCAACTGCTCACTTGGTGAGGTTGGACTCACAACAAGGTACTACGTATCTCGGGCTTGTAACTCATGTTACAGCGGTGGCTATGAGGCGTTCAGCCCCAGCGGTCGCGGCCCAACGGCAGCAGCATCAACCAACTCGCGCCAAGTGCAGAAGTCGCGCGTAACCAACACCCAGAGTCACATGTAACCAACGTCGGAGGCCAGTTGGAAGCTCATTTCACTTCTGCATGAATTGTAAGGAGGTCACTAAACAGGTATCCACCAGCGCGTGGATATCACTGCGCCGAACTGCGAGTTCCCACGTCAATAGTCCTGGACCCCATGGAACGACGCCGAGGGTCGAGAGTCAACGTGCGTGTATTACGGTCAAGGTCCTGGAAGGTGGTGATGATCCCTCGACCATCGGATTGCGTCTCGCGGCAGTTCCTAGAGCGCGAAGGCGGCTGCGCCAGTCAGAAGCAGCGCCGACGCCGCCAGAGTGGTCGTCGGGGACCCCGATGTGGTGGCCGAGGGCGTGGGAGTGGGCGCCGCGCTGTTCGAGCTCGTCGCCGAGGATCCAGCCGTAGCCGCGGACGTCGCTGAGCTGGCGGCCGTCGCCTCCGCCGAGTCGTTCGTGTCGTCGTCGCTGTCCTCCATCTCCATCTCGACAGAGCCGTCCGTGATCGAGCCGGCACCAGAGCCGCCAATCGAAGCAGCGTTAGCGCCACAGAGCGCCTCAATGGGCTCGACAATGTCCATGAGGAGGTGCATGCCTGCGATCTCGCACTCCTGGGTCCCCATGGCTTCAATCTCGGTCGCAAGCGCCATGCAGTCGGACGTGCAGACTTGCTCCAGAAGCTCGGCGGTCAGCGCCGAGGAGTCGTTCGACGACAGCGTCAGGTTCATGTCGCTGCAGCCCTCGTACTTGCTGATGGTCGCAAGGACTGCCTCGCCGCAGTCCTCGTGCTGCGCGAGGACTCCCAGCGTGGCAGCGGCGAGCATGGCGAGCGAGCAGGCGAGCTTCATGGCTGAGGACCGGAGGTTGGCGAAGAGGAAGGCGGGGCTTGTTGCCAGGCTGCAAATCTTGGAATGGCCAAGCTCGGTTCGAACAGCGGGAACGGCTCGGACGACGGCGGCTGGCAAGACACGACTATTGTCAGTCTAGAGAGAGTCTGCTGGTGATGCAATCGTGTCGTGAAGGTCAAAATGCGCGCGCCATCGAGCTGGAACCGCTTCGCAGTGTGTCAAAGCGGGTGACCAGTGACCTAACGAACCGAAAAGCACGCGGACAGACACTCAGCTCGAGTGCGATTGGCTCGAGGGGCCGTGTCGCCTGAAAAACTTAAATGATGTCGTCGCGTGCCGTTCTCGACCCATCGACTGGCCACCTTCACGCGCTCGTCTAGACACCGTAGTGCTCTCGTATCGAACGTAGTTGATGCGCCACTCTTCTTGTCGCTACTGCTGCTTCTCTTGATACGTTTAAGGGACCAACACATCCGCTTGTGACTGCAACGCCTAGCGTTTGAAACGGGTGCGGTCAGCGCAAGCAGCTAGCGCCGACGCGTGACGTTCGGACGGTAAGGATGAGCGGGCAAGATGCAGAGTGTCGGGTCCCAATGGGCGATGTATATTCTGCTACATAGTGCTGCCATACGCCGAGTGCCTCGCCAGGTAGCGTCAGCGTTCGAAGGCGGACAGCTGATTGAGTCGCAGCGCCGAAGCTGCCAGGGTCACCGCCTTCGTGGTCGACGGCGCGGGAGCGGCTCCTGTCGCCGTGTCGGTCTCCTGTGTCTCGATATCTGCAGCGGCCAAGTCGGAGGTCGAGGTGTCACAGGCCTTCTCGATAGGCGCGACGATGTCCATGAAGAAGCGCAAGCCGGCTACCTCGCACTCTTGCACCCCCATGGCTCTCACACTCGCTAGGAGGGCGAGACAGTCGTCTGTCGCGCAGATTTGACCGAGCAGCTCCGCAGTCAGCGCTATGGAGTCGTTGGTTAAGAGCGCGAAGCCCGAGTCGCGGCTGCAGCGCTCGTACTTGTGCAGGGCCGTGATGCTCGCGATGACACCTTCGCTGCAGCTCTTGCTCTCTGCGAGGACACCCACCGACACTGTGGCGAGCGTAGCGAACAGGCGGGCGAGCTTCATGGCGAAGAACCTACAGAGGAGCAGCGGCCACGCTGCGGATTGGAGAATGACGCGGTTAGAGAGGGAGGAGACGCAAATTGCATTCCGACCTCAAAGTACAATGTCCAGCACCACGCAGCGCGAGAGCGTGACGTGTTCGTCTGTGACGATGAAGGAATCGGCCGCTCTCGCTTCATTCCCCGACCACTCCCCGCGTGTCTTGCGCTCGGACTAGCAGTCCAACTGCGCAGACTTAAGCTCCGCGACGATCGAACGGAGAGAGACGGCTTCGCTCTCACACTGATGGTCAAGACCTGTCTCGTTCCAGGCGAAACCTAGGAACTCACCACAGAGCAGACCAGGAAGTGCGCGCGTCCAGTACCGAGAAAGGTGCTTGGACTGTTACGGAGTGGCACGGGGAGTCCAAGGCACCGGAGCAACTCGCTTTTGTTGCAGTCCAATCGAGAGCAGCATAAAGAAGGCAGAAGGCTGTATTTTCTTGCGATGCGAATAACACGGATCGCTTGGCTATCGCTGGCTACTTTACAGCACGGCGGCCACGGCGACAGTGACGACTGCGGCGGCGATAGCAGCCGTCTGCTGTGCGGCGCCGTTGTCTGGCGTCGGCGCGGGCGTCGGCGTGGCCTCCGATGCCGATGCCGACGCCGAAGCCGAAGCGTCCGTCTCGGACGGTGCCGAGTTGGTCGAGGGCGTGTCGACGGCAGCCGACGAGTCGGTCGACTCGGCCGGGGCCGTGACGTCCGAGCCGACGTCCGAGCCGACGTCCGAGCCGACGTCCGTGCTGCCGGTGGTGCTGCCAGTGGTGCTGTCGGTGGTGGCGCTGCCCGAGCCGGTCGAGAAGCCACACTTGGCCACGATCGGGTTGATGAGGTCCGTCTCGAGGTTGAGCGTGCCGAGCAGCAGGCAGTCACCCAGGCCGAAGCTCTCGATCTTGGCGAGCGTCTGCTGGCACGCGTCGCTCGTGCACACCTTGGCAACGACGTCGGCCGACGGGACCGTGGGCGGCACGAACGAGAAGCCCGTGTCCGTGCTGCACTGGGCGACGTACGTCTCCTCGAGCAGCGGCGCGAGCGTGGTCACGTCGCAGTCCACGGCGGACGCGACGGATGCGAGCAGGGCGGCGGCGACAGCAAGAACCTTCATGGTAGAGCGACGAGAAGCGGATGGGCTGGGCTTGACGGGTGGCGAGGCGAACGCGGATTGGAGAGTGAGGTGAGAGAGAGAGAGAGACCGTCGAGAATGAACCCTCCGGTCTCGAACTCGCTTGGACCATTGCGCGAGGGTAGCAACGCGCGCATCCCGCCAGACGCGGGCCCTCCGAGCGAGAAACAGGCGCCGACAGCGAGCCATGGACTACTCTCTCGCATGCGGCGGCTGACTCTTTTAGTCGCACAGGCGTCGAGGAACTTCCTCGGAGGCAGATCAACGAAGTCGCGTCTGGACGAGAGCCACACTTGGGGAATGATTGCAGCGCATCCGACGTCTGTCAGTGACGTGATGCGCATCTAGATTCCGTAGATTAAACCAGTAGTACTAAACGTAGAAAAGGTAATAAACTGATTTTAAGGTCGAAGTGACCCCCGACGCTGGGGCCAAGAGTGACGGATACAAGGTGCAGCCCCACTGTTCGAACTGAATTCCCCAGCGTCACGCTCCTCGCGCGACGCGACTGGAGCAGTCGCGCTCGAAAGCCGATGGGGCCGAATGAGGACAAAATGGAACGTGTACAGGACTTCTGTCGGTGCCAGATTGGTCCAGGACATTCAGTGCTTTCGCCGTCTTGGTCTCCTGCTCAGCGTGCGCCTGGCTGCTGGGCCACTTGATACGGACACGCGGAGACGTGGACATTCTCCGCGACTGGGTACATGTATCGTAGTGTTCATCCTTGCAGCTTCGTTTTATCATCGTCGCTTCATTTGCCACTGCCATCCTACAGGCCACGCGCTGTGTGAGAGAGACCAAGGCGGCGGCTAACTGGCAATTGCTTGCGGTCGCGTCGAATGCAATGGCGCGAGGAGCGTGGCGCTGGAAATTTGCTCTGCCCATAGGTAAGCAATGTGGCGTGATGCATCGTCGCTTCTGCACACAAACGCGCCATCTTCAACCACCAACGTCACTGCGCATTGCGCGTTCTCAGAAGCCATAGGTAGACAAGACGCCGAGGCTTGATACTCTACGCCACCGCCAGGCCTGGGCGGCGCTCGCCTCGTGCTCGAATGTCTTGATCGGGATAGGCGAGAGCGAGCGACCTGGATACTTTTGCGTGCGATATGTGCCCTTTGTATTCGTATACCCTTACTGAACCGCTATCTCATAATATACACCTTCTGCTCTATAGATATAAACATGCCTCTTTCAAACAATGCATGTCAATAACCGATAGCGCTGATGTATTATATAAACTGCTGGAGGCCGGTTCTTCCACCCACCCGTGATCGTCGTCTATGGAGCAGCTCATTCCAAGACTCTCGACTCTCGGCAGACACCTCGCTTCCCCCTTCTCCTTCTAGTGTACGACCCCAGCGGCAGGCAGGCAGGCAGGATGAGCGGCGAGAACCAGCAGCATGACAGTATGCTCGCGTCGGTGCTGTCGGCGTTCTCGTCGGCGCACGACGAGGAGGACGCCAAGCTCGTGACGGAGCGGCCGGCGGCGACGCTCAAGGAGATCCTGGAGCGCATCCGCGCCAACAAGGGCATGATCCGAGAGCTCGACCTGAAGGACATGTCGTCGCGTGACCGCAAGCTGCGCGAGCCCGGTGGGGCGTATGTGGGCCACGTGTTCGAGGAGAACCGCACGGTCTACCGGCTGCTGCTGCCCAACCACGAGATCGGCGACGTCGGCGCCACGGCCATGGGCAAGATGCTGAACGCCAACTCGACCATCAAGTTCCTGGACCTGCGTGGCAATGGCATCACGGCCAAGGGCTGCTCAGCCATCAGCGATGCGCTCTGGGGCCACGAGTCCATCGAGCACCTGAACCTGTCGAGCAACAACCTGGGCGACGCCGGCGCCAAGGAGATCGCCAAGGCGCTGCCGTACAACGTGTCGATCACGCGCCTGGGCCTGGCCAACAACCACATCGGCGCCGAGGGCGGCAAGGCGCTGCTGGATGCCATCCTGCAGAACCGGTCGATCATCATGGTGCAGCTGCTCATGAACGACATCCCGGCCGACATTTTGGCCGGCATCCGCGCGGCCACGGTCACCAACAAGTTCATGGCCGGCAAGGCCAAGCGCGACGAGGCCAAGGAGGACCGGATGCTGACGGAGCAGGTCTCCAGCCGCGAGCTGAGCAGCAACATCGATTCGGGAGACGAGTCGGACGACGCCGACAGCGACGCCGACAGCGACGACGAGTCCCTCTGGATTTAGGCCTTGAACATCCTGCGCGCACGGTACTCTACTCGCTCGATGGATAAAAAAACGTACTTTGTGGAATATCAACCGAACAGATAGTGGCATGGGATTACTCTGGGGTATCTTTTGTAGTTCAACCTCGGGAAAGGACGCATTCCGCCAGACAGGTCCATGGCGGACGCGGGAAGGACGGCGGACGTGGCGGCGGCCGCCATGACTCTGGACGAGTTCAAGCAGGGGATGTTCCGGTCCCTGCGGGACTCGGGCGCCATGGAGCTCGTGCGGGTGCGTCCCTGTCGTCCTCAGGGGCCTCTTGACTTGTCTGGTAACCACAAGTTACGGTCCATAACCGCAACTGGTCCCGGCGCCATGTAGGCGCAGCTACGGCGGCAGATCATCGAGAAGCTGCAGTACCAGCGACAGAGCGGCTCGGTCGGAGGCAGTGTGAGTGGCGACGGAGTTACGGACAGCAACAATGAGCGCGAAGGCGAGCGCGAGCGCGGGAACGAGGACAGGATCGCCAGCGGACTTGTGGCCGAGTTCCTTCGCGTGCGTGGGCTCGAGAACACGCTGGCTGTGTTTGTCCCGGAGGCGGGCGGCGCGCGCAACCAGCTGGATAGCGACACCATTATGGACGTGCGTTGGGTGCCCTCTTGGTTCGCGGCCGGTTTATTATACAGGCGGACTGACGTGTTTGTGTGCGTACGCTGCTGTAGATGCTGCACCTGCCACCCGCGCAACAGCAGCGACTGGTAACTCGCAGCGCCTACAGAGTGCAAAAGGCAAGTGGCAGCTAAAACCTGCTCTGTTGCGCTGTATTAAGAACTCCGAGCGTCGCGGGGGCAAGCGCTCGCTGCTCGCTGTCGTGCTGGTCGAGCTGGAGAGTCGATTGGGCGTCACATCCGTCGATGCGGAGGCGCAGACCATGATCGACTGCTTCGACCACCGAATCGCCCTAGGTCAGTCGCTTTAGCTCGCTGCAGTATGATGCGACTTGGGCTAACGACTGCACAATGCAATGCCGACAGACAATCAGCTACGGCGGGTCGAGAGCACCTACCTCGCCGAGTGCGAAAGCCAAAAGCTCGCCCCAGCACAAACGATTGAGCAACGAATGCTTCAGTATCAGGCAGAATACGACTCCATGTGCGAGAAGCGGCTTCGAGAAGAGCTGGAGCGGTTCAAAGCGACCGAGCTGGCGCTCGCTCGGACAGAAGAGCGCAAGCGGTACGATCGCGAGATTGAGACTTTGCGGACTTCGCTGTTTCAGGAGCATCGCGAAAAGGTCCGCCGGCTGGGCGAGCGAGAAAAAGAGATGGAGCTCGCCTTCACTGCGAAACGGACGGACCTCGAGACGTCTCTGTTTGATACGCGGCAGTCGCTGATGCAGGAACTGGAGAAACTACGGACGCAAGAGGCAGAGCAGCAGGCGAGGCGCGAGGCCGATTTCCGCAAGTACGCCGCGGAGACAAAGCGGCTCGAAGCGTGGGAAGAGACTTTGCGCGCTCAAGAAAAGAACCTGGAAGGCTTGATCGCGCATCGAATCCGCGAGAAGGAGCGAGAGTGGTCGTTGGAGCGACAGCGAGTTGAGCAGGACTACCAGTTCAAGCTGGAGGAGCTGCGCGTCCGAGAGAGCGCTCTGTCTCAAGAGACTGATGGTTTAAAAGCAGCAAGTCTGCGCGCCGCAGAGCTCCAGATTCGATGTGCAACTGCTGTCCAAGAGCAACAGGTACGCAGCTAAACACGTTTGGCTGTATGATAAGCGCTGCAAGAACGAAAACGCTGACTCGGAGGATTCTCTCAGAAATGCCAGGACGAGGTTCTCCTCCTCCAAGAACGTGTCACGTCGGCCGAAAAGGAGGCGAAACAGCGTGAGCTAGAGCTGGGCGCCAAGCAAAAGGAGCTCAACGACCGAAAAGCAGAGATAGAGACACTGTCATTCACGAACGCTCGCCTCACATCCGAGAAGGTCAACCTCGAGAGAGACGCGGCGCGATTCCAGCAGATCAACGCGAAGCTCGAAGAGGATGTTGCAAAGCTCGATGCTGAAATGAAGCGTTTACAGCAGCAAGAGGTGGCAATGAAGTTGTCGGAGGCAAGCGAAGTGGTAGCAGAAAGACGAAAGCTACTGAAGGTTCTCGATGAGGAACGCGAACGTTTCTACTGGAAGGAGAACGAGCTGCTGGCCAAAGTGCGCGACCTGCAGACGCGACTTGTCGAGAGCGAAGCCACAGTAGAAAAGTATCAGAGTCAGTACGAGGACGAACGAGTGCACGTTGAGTCTCTTCGACACGATGTCGCAAGTCTCAATGCGCTGCTGACCCAAGCCCACGTGACAATCAACGCCAAGCACGGTGCAGCTAACGCCAGGGACTACACGAATCCACGCAGCGTGAGAGCAAATCCGTTGGATTCATCAATGTCCACAAGTGCACCGCAAGCTCCTTCGTACGACGGGATGATGATGAAGATGATGGAGTTTATGGCTGCGATGCAGGGCGGTCTGGCACCGGGAATGCGCCAATCGGGGCTCCCTACAACACATCCGATCCGCGCAGACCTTCTACCGACGCAGTCACATACAGACACCAAAGTATCTCAGGAGTCAGATGAAGAGAAACAGCTAAAGGACAAGCTGCAACGCCGCGAGCGCGAACTGTTGGAGCAACGCGAGAACGAGAAGCGCCAGAAAGAGCGGCTAGAGGCCGAGGAGCGTGAGATAGCTGCGCGCAGGAAGCAATTTGAGGAAGACATGACTCGTATGCGTCTGGCAAAGCAAGAGGAGGACGAACGAGCCGAAGCAGCGCGCAAGGCTCAATTGATTGACGAAGAAGCGAAGATTCAGCGCCAACTCGAGCTCCAACAGAAGGCAATTGAACATGCTCGAGAGGAACAGGAACGACTGGAAAAACGGCGGGCTGCAGAGTCTGAACTTCGCATTCAGCAAGAGAAAGAGGAGCAAGACCGCCTGCGTGATGAGCGTCTTCATCAAGCCGAAGAGCTGGAAGCAAGGATTAAGAAGCAGCGACTAGAGGCGGAAGAGGCCGATCGACAGCGCTCCGAGAAGATAGTGAAGGAGATGAAGGAGATTCAAAAGCGCCGCGAGCAACTGGATTTGATCGAAGAGGAGAAACGGCGGGTCGAGCGCGTTACAGCAGAAGCGGAGGAGAAGCGTCTTTGCGAGGCCAAAGTTGAAGCCGAAGCGAAGCGTCAGCAAGAACTGGTTGTGCAGCAGGAGACGGTTAGAGCTGCGGCGGAGGTCTCTCGTGCGAAGCAAGTGGAGGACCAGCAAGCACTCCTCGACGAGTCTACACTACCCCATGAGTCTACTGATGAAGATGATCAAGCAAACCGACTCGAGCCTTCCCAAGATCGTGCACCTTCCCCGGAGTTGACTGCAGTGTCGAGCTCACTCGCAGCTATGACTGACATTGAACGACATTCGCTGGGTTCTAACGTCAGCGATGAAGTCCAAATCGAGGATGAAGTGCAAAGTGACCGCCCGCAAGGCGAGTCTACACAACGGGAAAGCAACTCTGAAGGCTTCTCTACTGATGAGCTGGGCTCTAACTCGGAGTCCACCTCGCGACAGGAAGCAGCAACATCAGCAAAGAACTCCGTCGACAAGAGAGAAGGCACTTCGGACTCTGTGGAGGCAGGAGCATTCACAATAGATGCTGGTACACCTAGTGAGGAAGCTACGCCAGCGAAGTCGGATCAGGAGCTCGAGGAAGAGAGGCGCAAGCGCGAAGAGGAGCAGAAGAAGAAGCAGGATGGAGAGGTGATCGACGTCTACCGACAGCGCGTCCTTGCCCGCAAAGCGGCGGAAAAGCAACGGCAGCAAGAAATGGAAGCGGAGCGAAAGCGCAAGGAGGAGGAGGCAGCTGCTGCAATGCGGGAGGCGCAGCAGAGCTTCGGAGCCGGCGATGACTCTGAGAACGAGCTCGAGCTGTCCGAGGGATCGTTCGCTGAGTCCAGGTGGGTTCCGCTTGGGCGTCATTTCCGCGGTTTGTCCAGATACCCGCCCACAACTTCTGACTATGATGGTTCTTCCGTGGTTTGTGTCACTGAGTAGCGCCGCGAGCAGTGCCGACTCGTTCTAGAGCCAAGCCCACTGACAGTCGCGCCTTTTCAAGCTCAAGCTCAACCAACGCGTCGAAAGCAGACTCCAATAATGCGACCAACGTTTGAATCCACGCCGGCCCGGCGCCCGCCTCCGCGGCAAATGGACGTTAGCGTTTGGATGTCGAGTCCCGCGACAGACGCTTACTCTGGGAGTGTCAGTGGTGGCGCAAGCGTAAGGATCCCGCGCAGGGACAGCTCGGCCGCGACCACTTCGCCTTCATCAGCCTTTGGTGCTGTGTCTAGCAACAGCTCCACGCACAGTTCGAGCACAAGATATAGCGCCGAGGCAGACGACTCGAGCAGATGGCACTCGCAGAGACCCAACAGGTATGCGCCTGAGAGAGACCTTGGTCGCTTGGCAACGGATGCGGAATCCCCGAAGACCTGTTCGGATGAGTATTCACGTCGACCATTGCATCGCGAGGAGTGGGAGACGACCGAAAGCACACCGCTAACGCACGACACGAACTCAAGCTTCGACATAGAAGAGGAGAGAATTGACACGCTGCGCAGTATGCAAGGACGGCGCCTGGAAGCCAAGAGCACTCGGAGGACTGCAGTACACGATGTTACTGACAATCAGTCTGATCTCCAAGACCGTGCGTACCGTTCATCGCGAGCTGATCAAGGCACTGGTCCTGTGAAGGATTGGGATGCTGCGAGCGATACTCGGCGTGAAGTGCCTAGCACCTATCGTGCAGGCAGCGATTCCCAGCCATCTACTCGCTCACTACACTACGACAAGGAGTCCCTCTACGCTGAACGAGTGGCAAGGGATCGGTCGAGTCGATACTCCAGCGGCAGATCCTTCGAAAGCAATCACGTGGGCAGTCGGTTGTCGATGTCTCCCTTTTTACCTCCAGTCCGAGCGGTCTCCAACCAAAGCGACAACGACTCAGCGACCTTCTCGACGCGATCTGCTCGTAGCTTCTCAACTACTACGGCGCCGCCCAAGAAGAAGGCGTCTAGCGAACAGCGAGCAGAGCTGTATGCTTTCCGAAAGAGCATGCGCGAGGTATTCTCTCGTGTAGACGAGATGACGGACGCGCACCGGGACTTGTTCCGAACCGACCCAGCGTCAGGGACCCCAGTACTAGACCCCGACGCCTACGAAGAGGTTGAACAGCTCGCTGCGCAAGTGTTTGAAGACCTGGGGGGTCTACGCTCGCGCTTCCGTCTCCTGGCAGCGAATTTCAACGACGAGGCCGCGTCGGCTCTTGCTGCTGACGATAACAGACGCCATTCTACTACTCGGGATGTCAGCCGACCCACAGTCAGCGAAGCGCTGTCGGTTCGAACAGAGGGAGCCGAAGACGGCGATGGTAGTGTCTCTGGCACGAGTCATGTAGCTCGAGATGAGGACGAGTCGGTGAGCGATTTCGCCAGCACGGCCGCGACGACACCGGAGAAGACGAGAGTCGACAGCTACGACTCGCTCTCAAGGCGCTTGTCGGTCTCTCTCGCGTCTCACGAGGCGCCGTCCGAGGCCTCGACGCCTTTGCGGGCGTCCACGATCGCCGAGTCCGTCGGCTCGAGCGAGACGTCTCCACTGAGAAGCAGCTCGCTCGATTCGCACACGAGTCCCCCAGTCCTCTCAACCTCCGTCACCAGCAGCCGCAGTCGCGACGAAGACGCTGGGAGCAGCATATTCACAGGTACGAGCCACTGGGATTTACATTCGACCGGTCAAAAAGTCGCTGACAAGCTTTTTTGTCCGCAGACTTTGACCGGCGCATGGAGGAGATCCGCTCGTCGCTGAGCGCCATCACCCACGGGAGGCAAGAGGCTCCGCGTGTCCGGTCGGCCGCGAGTCCCGCTGGTGGTACCGCTCTAGGCGCAAGCGATCGCCACCGTCAGCTGCGCAGGCTCCTCGCCGATCTCCAGTCCGAGTGACGCGGCGTCGACCAGCATGGCGCCAAAAATCTGTGATGTGGAGCTGCTTGCAGGGTTCTGGGAGCGCTCGGGATGGAGAAGAGCCGAGCGCGTTCACTGCCAGCGAGAGCCCTTTCGCTCTCTGGCTAGGAGTTGACAAGCGCGTAGCCATTTCATCCATGAAGCCAGGTCGGCCGTCCATCATCACGGGGGAATGCCGATCTGTGATGGAAGGAGCTGATGGACGCGCAAGGTTGGACGAGAATCATTTGGAGTTTGTATTGATTTTCGCGCTTTTTTCGCTAGATTTTCGCGTGACGCGGGAGCAATTTCGGGAAAACGCCAAACTTCAAAGTACGGTATGTGCATACTGAGAACAAGTGAAATGGGAGGCGATATTGGCACCACCTCGAAGGGCCCGAAACGGAAGATCAAGGAGAACGTCAGCAGGAGAGCGAGGCCAGAAGGTGCGTGGCATTCCCGTGATCCAGGGAGTTGCGAGGTCGCCACGCAAGTGTCGAGCTCGCGCTGGAAAAGGGCGACCTCAGCGATGTGGTACAGCGTAAACGCCGCACAGTGAGTGAGTGGGTGGCGATCATCATTGCATGTTGTATCAAGGAGCGCCATGACAGCAACTTGCGCGCTGTCAACAACGAGTCGCAGTCACGAGTTGAACAGATCGGGAAGCAGTTCAAGCGCGACCTAGTTAACCAACTGCAGCTGCGACAGCGACGCACTCGTCGTCGGCGTCGAATCGCACCTGGTTGAAGCGGTTGAAACGCCCTTGCGCGATCTTTCCGCGTGTAGTGCGCTTATCACATTCCAAAGTCAAATCTTCGCTCCTTCCGCCCTCTATGCACGCCATATGCGCACTTTTCGCGCACATACGTTAACTTAGTCAAGACGGTACGGTTCGGTTGCACCCATACCCCCTTGCACCCGGCACCCCATTGCATCATTCCGCAAGTTGCCGCCTTCCGCCCACATCCAACGCCCGCCACCTCCATGCGCCCGCCGACGGACGCGCCAGCGCCAGCAACAGCGCCAGCTTCAGCGCCGGCAATGGCGTCGAGGCTCAAGCTGCAGCTGCGTGTGTACAGCGCCGAGGAGCTGGCGCACTCTTCGTCGCAGGGCTTCTACTGCAAGATGTACCTCGGGGACGTGCCCATGCTCGACGGCGGCGGCGGCAGCGGGCGCAAGTCGCTCGACGCGTCGTCATCGTCGTCGCCGCCACCGCCGAACGAGGACCTACTGCAGCTGGCGCACCGCGACTCGGCCGGCGTCGACGACGGCGAGGTGGACGGCGTGCGCGTGTTCCGCACCAAGGTGGCGCACCAGCAGCCGAACAAGCTGGCGCCGCCCGAGACCATCTGGGACGAGGCGTTCGAGGTCCCCATGCCCGCGCGCAGCCGCGCGGACGCGCCGGCCATCCTGAGCGTGCGCGTCAAGAGCCGGCACCTGCTCTACTCGCCCGTGGTCGGCGCGTGCGCCATCTCGCTCGTCAGCCTGCGCGTGGGCGAGCGGCTCGAGCAGTGGTTCCCGCTGCGCAAGGGCAAGAAGCCGGCCGGCCGCCTACGGCTCACGCTGCGGCTCGCGCTGGACGACGCCAAGCCGCGCCCGAGCTCGGGCCGCCGCCTGGCCGACGGCGCCGCCAAGTCGGCGGCCGGCCGGCCCAGCAGCGGCCCGCAGACGGACGTGGTGGCCGCGCGCGCGGCCAACCTCGAGGCGGACGACGCCATCCGACGGCTGCTCGAGCGCCGGCTGCGCGAGGACGAGGAGCGGCGCCAGCGCAAGCTCTCGCGCCGCGCGTCGCGCATGGAGGACAAGCTCAAGCGGCAGCAGGCGGACGCTGCGGACGCGAGCGACACGCCGCTCTCGCAGGTCGGCCCGCCCGTGTTCGAGATGCGCACCGACCGGTGGGAGGACGCGGCCGCGCTGGCCGAGCGCACGCTGGACGACGTCGTCCGCGGGGGCGTCAAGCACCCGCCACAGCCGCCGCAGCCCGTCCCGCCGCTCGGCAGGCCCGCGCCGGTGTCCGCGCCGGTGGCCGACAGCGAGGACGCCGAGCGGCGCGTGGACCGCAAGCTGCGGCGCCTGCGGCGCGAGCGCCGGCGGCTCGAGGCGCTGCGGATGCAGCTCAAGAAGTACATCCCCGACCTGGCCGTGGCCGCCGCGGACGACTCGGGATCCGACGGATCGGACGGCTCGGACTCGGACTCGTCGGCGGCCTCGGACACCGACGACCGCCCGCGCCGGTCGGCGCCGTGAGCGCTTGGTGCTCCATATACAGCGCTAGTATCAGTAAATGTATGTGCATGTTTGTGTCTATACGTATAAAACGGTACATATAAAGTGAAGGTTCCTAGAAGCCATCACAGATGGGCGCGTCACGCTCTATGGACCTAGTTGCAAAGTTGGGTTCACTCGTTTAATTCAGTGTATGATGGAATTTTTTGTCGTAAAGAACTGACATAAGTGAAATAGTGATGGGTACACGTGACGGTAAGCAGAAGCGTGCAATTTCTTCCGCCCGAATCACTCCTTCTTCGCTGTTTTACGCTAATCCTCGCTCTTTTACCGCACCTTTGACAAATTACCCTCCAAATAAATAAAAAAGCATTCGCGGAATAAAAAAAATACAGAAGTGAACCCACCACACCCACTCGGTTGCCTCTTGTTCGCTTATTAGACGATCCGCGCGGCCGCCCACACTTTCTACCCGCATCAGCAGTATTTGCAGCATCAGCAGTATTAGCAGTCCCCCATGCACGGCCGGCTGTCGGCGTCCGCGTCCTCGTCCGCGTCCTCGTCCGCGTCGGCGGGCGCGGCCAAGGCGCCGCTGGCGCGGGCCGCGAGCCTGAGTGTCGGCGCCGCGCCTCCTCCTCCTTCTGCCGCCCCAGGGGGGGGAGGTGTCCCGTCCATCGTCCAGAAGATCCCGTCCGGCACGCCCGGCGCGCCGCAGGGCGCCTTCACGCTCTTCCTGCGCGTGCACTCGGCGCGCAACCTGCCGACGGCGGCGCAGGGCGTCTACTGCAAGCTGTACGTGGGCGAGACGGCCATGGTGCGCGGCTCGGCGCAGCTCTCGCTGGCCAATTTGCTGAGCCAGGAGCAGGGCGAGCCGACGCCCGGCTCGCACCGCGTCTTCCGCACGCACGTGGCCGCCGGCCTGCAGCGCGCGCACCCCGTGTGGAACCAGAAGTTCGAGGTCAACGTGCGCGACCCGATGGCCGAGGTGCTCAGCGTGCGCGTCAAGGCGCAGCAGGTGCTCTTCAGCCCGGGCGTCGGCGCCTGCGCCATCCAGCTGCGCGAGCTCGCGCTCGGGGACGTCGTGGACCAGTGGTTCCCGCTGTACAAGGGCCAGCGGTCCGTCGGGCAGCTGCGGCTGCAGCTCGTGCTCTCCGAGGCCGAGCCGGAGCCGATGCTCGCGGGTTCAGCACCCGGCGAACCCCTCCAGCCGCGGCAGGCGTACCAGTACCAGCCGCGAGCTGTTGCGCCGCCGGCTGCTGCTCCCGCTCAGCGGCCAGAGGCGACGGCGCATGTGCCTCCTCAGTACATCCAGCGAGTGGCCTCGTTGTCGCAGCAGCAGCAGGACGAGTATCCGCGGCCAGCGCCGACCATGTCGGTCGCCGATATCCTCAAGCGCCGCGACCAGTGGCAGCAGCCGGCGGCGGTGGCGGCGGCAACCGCCAACCAGGACGCCGTGCGCACCGAGGACGAGGCCGCGAGGAGCAAGATGCAGATGCAGCAGCGCGAGATGGAGCTCGAGCGAGACCGCCGCGCCAAGCAAGAGATGCAGAGCAAGATGCAGGAGCTCAAGCTCGAGTACCGGCGGCAAAAGCAGGAGCGGAAGGAGCAGGAGCAGAAGCAAAAAGAGGAGCTGGAGCAGAAGCTAAAGGAGGAGCAGAAGCTGAAGGAGCAGCAGGAGCAGAAGCTGAAGGAGCAGCAGCAGCAGGAGGAGGAGCGGCTGCGACTCGAGCTAGAGCAGCGCCAGACGGAGGAGCAGTCGAACCAGCAGGACG
This sequence comes from Phytopythium oedochilum, assembly GCA_023338025.1. Lineage (NCBI taxonomy): Eukaryota > Oomycota > Peronosporomycetes > Pythiales > Pythiaceae > Phytopythium > Phytopythium oedochilum. The sequence continues at coordinate 20,324 of JAADXX010000187.1, read as the reverse complement.
ACGGAGCGTACGGAGAGCAGTACTGGCACAAGCAGTCCGGCGCGTCGACAGTCGACTCGGAGCACTCCAGCAGCACCACCAACAACAACAACAACCAGGACGAGGAGCTTGCCCACGCCGTGCTCGGCAGCCAGCGAGACCACGTGATGCTGGACTCTGGCGACTATCGGCGGCCGCATGACTCGATGAAGAGCGATGGGGACAAGACCATCGACTACTACGTGTCGGACGAGGAGTCCGGGACGCCGCCTGCTTCGTTCGCGGCCGAGCGATCCGGCCAACGCGGCGCTGCGCATCGCACGATCAGCACCGTGGTGCACGACGCGCTGCCGTCCTCGGACTCGTCAGACGCGTCGTCGTCCGATGACGGTGCCAATCCCTCGTCGCGTCAGCGAAAGCTATCGAGGGGGAAGAGTTCCAGGGGCAAGAAGGAGACGCCCAAGTACTCGCTGTCGTCTTCGAGCGACGAAGACGCGTCGTCCCGGCGTCATTCAAAGTCGTTGAGGTCCTCTACGAGCAAGAAGAAGAAGAAGCACGACGAGAGCCGTGCGGCCGCTGGCGACGCCTTCATCCCGGTCGGCATCCCCTCGTCGCCACCCATGGGGTTTGCGGTGCCTCAGCCGAAGCCAGGCTCGCTCGAGTACGACCTGTACTACCCAGTCGCGGCGGGCTCGATGCTCGAGACACCGACTGAGAGCTCGAGGATCCCGATGGCCACGCCTGCGCCGGCTGCTCCTGACATTGCGGCCCTGATGAGTGCCGCAATCGCCCAGCAGCAAGCCCAGATAGCCGAGCTGATCAAGAACGCGTCCGCATCGGCGCCCCCTTTCGGCGCGCCGCCTGGGACCCCTGGGACCGCGGACCTCTTTGCCCAGATGGCCGCCCAGCAGAAGCAGTACCAAGCGCAGCTCCAAGAAACGATGATGAAGATGATGGCACAGAGCAACCCGCAGTTCGCCCAGTCGATGGCAGCGATGCAATCGCTCCAGCAGCAGCAGCAGCGTGGCAGCGTGGGCGTCCCGGGATACCCAGGGACGGAAGCTGCGGCCGTCGTGAGCAACTCGGCAGACTCTTCGGAAGACTCGTCGGAAGACTCGTCCGAAGACGAGCGCCGCCAACGGCGCAAGCTCAAGAAGCTCAAGCGAAAGATGAAGAAGATGAAGCGCAAGGCCAAGCGGCGCGCCGCCAAGGCCAAGCGAGCGGCGGAGGGAGGCGCAGACTTGGACTCAGACTCGGACTCGGACTCGGATTCCTCCTCCTCCTCCTCTTCGTCCTCCTCGTCGTCGTCCGAGGAGGAGCGTCGCAAGCGCAAAGCCAAGAAGAAAGCCAAGGACAAGCTGCGCTCCCGCAGCGAGAACGATGCGTTGCGCCGCTCTCAGCAGTCGGCCGCCAACGGGTACGCCCCAGCAGACACCCACGCGGGCTTATTCCCGTCCGCGTACGCGAGCGCCCCCGCGCTCAACCAGCCGGGCAGGCGGATCCAGTCGATGGCGCCGCACGAAGTCCAACAGCAGCAGCCTGCCGTGTCGCTCGGAGACGTCTTCAACGCCGCGTCGAACGCCGCGTCGCTGGTCTCGGACGTGACGACGATCGCGTCGAACATCCAGTCGCTCACAGGAGGCGGCGGCGGCGGCGGCGACATCTCGCAGTTCTTCGGCGCGTCTGACGTGGCGAACGGCCTCAACATCGGCGACATCGTGGGCCAGATGGCCGCGAGCAGCGCCACGGACAGCGCCGCCCCCGCCACCGAGTACTACTTCTAGCCGCCTTACTCCATCCAGTGTGAAGCTAGCTGCGCATTGTACACTACGCGTTGCCGCCGTGTCCAGACCCCAGCCGTGTCCAGACCCCGGCCGATGCGCACGTGATCCCTCCGGCAGCAGGCGGTCGAGGCGACTGCTGTCACACGCCCTTGCGTCTGCTTGTCGGGTTGCGAGCGGCCGCGCTCTATGGCGTCGCGGCGTCGTGTGAAGCGGGCGCTCGGTCGCCGCGCTCTTTTGTTTCCTCGGCGTCGATCCCAATCAATCCATCCATCGCAGAAAGGCAACAAACTGACAATCACTCGGTCTTGAAGCGCAAACACTTTGGTCGAGTTCGTGGCCACACGCAGAGTATCAGACTCGGAGTCGGTCCCAACGGCCGCGGCGCTCCTAATGCTCCAGGCCCAGCTTTGGGCAGCTCGTGCACCTTGCAGCGCATCATGCACCTATTGCATTCCCTACTACTACGCTCCGGGACTCCCGGCGGGAGCGCCGAGGCTGAGGTCGATCGCCTCGCCTCGCTGATCGACGGTGTCGCATCGCTCGCGACCGAGCGCTCGGCTGGAGTTTCCAGCCGCGGCGTGATCATCCCTCCTTTGGGCGGCCGTGCCGCCTCCTCGCGGGCATCGCGAGCGTCGCGGACGGCCCCAAAGAACGCGACGCCATGATGTTGTCGCGGCTGGAGGAGAAGAGAGAAGGAGAAGGACCAGAGCCTGAGCCTGAGCCTGAGCGGCAACGGAATAAGGCCCTTGGAACTGACTCCTGCCCCAGCTGATACACGCTCCGAGTTTGGCATCGGTATTGGCATAATTAATGCAAGTTGTTTCGGGCAGAGCCGGGCGCGAACCATGTGATGTACACGCACTGTTTCTACGCACACGTGTGGTTAGGGCGGGGGGAGCGCATCATAGTATACAAAACCCCAGTGTAGCTGCGCGTCGCCACCAAAACCCCTCCCCTATCCCGTCCGAATACAGAGAAAAGCCGTTTGCATAGTGAACGTCCTAGGGTTTATCCCGCGTGGCGAGACCTATGACGTTCACTATGGACTGTAGTACACGCATTCTTCCCCCCTTTCGGGAGGAAAGTGGACAGCCGAGCCTCGCTACATCTTGGTTTCACTATACCGCCATCGGCCCCACAAGCGCAGGAAGGGGCCGCAACACTTTGGCGCGCCTTCCGCCCTCTCGTCCCGGACGCCGCGGGCAGAGCAGAGAGCAGTAAGGAGCGGCCGTCCGCACCTGGCGTCCGCACCTTCGGTCCCCACCTGGCGTCCGCACCTTCGGTCCGCACCTGGCGTCCGCAACTCGCGTCCGCAGCGAGTACTTTACATACAAAGGGCTCGTCCCTCGTCCCCCGTCCCCCCCCGGTCCATGAGCGTGCTCGAGGCGCCGCGGCCGGCGTCCTCGTCCTCGTATTTCGCGATGCGGGGCCCGCGCGCGTGCCGGCTGCTGCTGCGGGTCCACTCGGCCGAGAACCTGCGGCACGTGTCGTCCCATGGGACCTACTGCAAGATCTACGTCGGCCGCACCGAGATGGTGCGCGGGAGCCGCTACTACCGGCAGAGCCACGGCGGCGGCGGGTCCATGAAGCTCTCGGCGTCCGCGTCGGCGCACAACATCGGCAGCCTGTTCGCGTCCTCGTTCGACGGCGGCCGCGCCGCCAAGAGCGCGTCCCCGTCCCCGTCCGCATCCTCCCCGTCCTCGGCCGCCGACACGGACGCTGCGGACGAGGACGCCCCGCGCATGCGGGTCCTCAAGACGTGCGTGCAGAAGGGCAAGCGGCCGAACCCCGTGTGGGACGAAAAGTTCGACATCCCGGTCGCGGACCCGGCCCGGGACGTGCTCAGCATCCGCGTCAAGTCGGCGCGGCTCATGTCCTCGCCGTCCATCGGCGCGTGCGCCGTGTCGCTCAAGCTCGTCCCGGGCGCGACCGTGGACCAGTGGGTCCGCCTCATGGACGGCCGCAAGGACGCGGGCCGCATCCGGCTGCAGATGCGGCTCGTCGAGGACGAGGGCGCGTCGCCCGCGGCCGCCGGCCGGCGCTTCAAGGACCCCGCGGGGCCCGCGCCGTCGGCCGCGGCGTCTCCAGAGGACTCGTGGCTGAGCCTGCCGGACGCGGCCGGGCCCGGGCCCGGGGCGTCGCTCCCGCCCCAAAAGCTGCGGCGGTCGGTCAGCGCCAAGGCCGCGAACCGCCGACGGCCGGATGAGGACGTCCCCGTGCGCGAGAACGGCGGCAGCTCGACGTCCAACGAGTCCGAGCCGGCGTCCGAGGACCCGCGCGGCCCGCAGGCGCTGCTGGTCACGCCGCTGCCGGGCGCGCGGGTGCTGAACGCGTCCGCGCGGCGCTTCCGCGAGTCGCGCCGGCGCCGCATGTTCGGCTCGTCCCCGCGGCTCGTCCCGGCCGCGGCGCCGGCCCACGCCAAGGCCGAGCGCGAGGACGCCGAGCTTGCGGCTCGGAGGAGCGAGAACAACCTGAGCGGACTCGACTACGGCCGCTCGAGCGCGCCGACGGCCGACTCGGCGCCGGCGACGTCCCGTGTCTCGTTCCACAGCTTCGTGCTCCCAAGCTCGAGGACGCGCACGCCGAGCAGCGAGCCGAGCAGCGAGCGGAGGGACGCGTCGAGCGACGAGCTGAGCGACGAGTCGCCCCTGCCGTCGCCCACGACGCCGACCAAGCCGCTGGCGCCGTCCGTGCTGATCGACCGCGGCACCATGACGCTCGACGAGCTCGGTACGATCCGTCTGCAGCCTGTAGACCCTCCTCACGCGTCCGCGAGTCGCTCACGTCTCTCTTTCTGTCTCTCTCTGTGTACAGCCAAGTCGCGGCTCCAGTCGGGTGCTCTGGCGCCGCGTGAGAGCTCGCGGAGCTCGCGGGTGCACTTTGACAGCGACGACGAGGAGGAGGACGACGACGACGTGAGCGTCGTGTACAGCGCGCCGGCAAAGTCCCCGCGGCGGCCGTCGTCCGTCATCTTCGAGGACGACGAGGACGTGGTGCTGGCGCACCAGGAGAAGCTGCTGCGGCTGACGGGCAGCGTGTCCAACCAGTCCATGCTGTCGCTGTCGTCGCTGACGCCGTCGGTGGTCGTGACGAGCGAGAGCCTCGGCGACGCCATGGACGCGAGCGGCGACGAGTCCGACGACGAGTCCGACGATGAGGATGACGACGATGGAGACAAGGTGGACGGCGAAGAGGAGCCGCGCATCCCGCTGAACGCGTCGCTGACCAAGCTGCTCTTCCGCTTCAGCGCCAACGTGCTGATCGAGGAGGACGACGACGACGACCTGGAGGAGGACGACGGCTTCCCCTTGGACCTCCGGCCCAGCGACGACTTCGTGCCCATCATGGACTTCGCGGACCACTCGCCTGTGGACGACGTGGACTGCGCTTGATGGGCCGCCCCGCGCGCCACTATTTACCGCCGCCGCCGCCGCCCCTGGCCGGTATTATTATGCTTCGTAAGCGGAGAGAATAGAGCGGGCGACCGCCTCCTTCCTTCCCCCCCCTCCGCACAGATCGCGTCGCTTCACGTGCCGCAGGGCCCGACAGGGGATGCAGGATGACCGCGCGGCCACGCTCATCCAGGCGCGCTTCCGCGGCCACTGGTGGCGTCGGAGGTGGCGCGCCGGCATCGTACGTCGCCCGCGAGGTGTCTTGGTGGGTCTAATGGGCGTCTAACGCGGCTTGTGGCGCGTCCGAGCAGCGCGGAGTCGCGCGGCTGCAGGCGAGGCAGCGCGCGCGGTTCACGCGGCGGGAGTTCCGAGAGCTGCGCGAGCTCCAGCGAGGCCAGGCGGCGCTGGCGGATGCGGACGAGCGGCGGCAGCGGCGCATCGCTCGGAACGAGCAGGAGCTCGAGTTCCTGCGACGGACGAGCCCCGAGGACGTCGCGCAGATCCGTGAGATGCAGCAGCGGCGCGGCGCGAGACGCATCCAGCGCTCGTGGAGACGGTCGAGGGCTGGCGGCGGACGCTTGGGAGCGGACGATGTCGCCGACCCGCGGGAGCGCGTGTTCGCCTTCGATCCGTTCGCGCTCGGGCTCTCGGGGGACGGCGCTGCGGCTCATGGAGCCGACGAGCTGCCGTCGTCCGCGCCGCTCTTGGGTCCGCTGCCGTCGGCTGACGACGTTCGGGGAGCAGTTGGGGTCGATGATGAGGTGTTTGCGGCGCGGAGGAGCGCCGTCCGCGACCGGTACGTGCTCGTCTTGCTGCTGCTGCTCTCTTGAGGCCGAGTCTTCGTTGCGATACTGACGCACAAGGGCGACAGCATCAAGACCAGGGTGAAGCAGCAGAGGGACCGCGAGGCGCAGCGGTCTGTCCTGGCCGGCAATGCGTCGGTCTCGAGCGACAAGCCGACGCGCCGCGAGCTGTGCGAGACGCTAGGCGAGCTGCGGCGACTGGCGGCCTCGCGGCTCTCGCGCCACGCGGCGACGTACCAGGCCAAGCAGAGCGGGCGACAGCACGCGCGCGCGCAGCTGGTGGCGAGCTGCAGCCACCGCCTGGCCCACCTGCAGGCGGAGACGCCGCCGACCAGCGACAGCCCCGAGCCGAGCGCGTCGTTCGAGGCGATGGAGCGCTGGGACGACGCGAGAAAGCTTGCAGCATGGCGCTCGCACCGCGCTGTCGTGGCGTACTCGGTCGGGAAGCAGCACTGGTGGCAGACGCAAGTCGCGGGGCAAGTGCGCGACATCCGCTGCACCTTCGCGCGCAGTCCGTGGGAGCCTGGGAGCCCGCTCTGGTCGTGGCCGCCGCCGCGCTCGGACGCCGACCACGCTGCTTCACTGGGAGCTGGTGTCGGTCCGGCCGAAGCGGACGAGGTCAGCGCGTTCCTGTTCGGGGAAGCGGCCGGCTGCGCGCCGATCCCGGACGACGAGGCGTCCGTGTGGTGGCGCGCACACTGCACGCAGCCGCACCTGGCGTTCACATGCGACGAGAACGATCCGTCCGCGAGCAACACCGACGCCGTCGAGGGAACTGGCAGGTGGACGCCCGAGGCGGTCGCCAACCCGCTGCTGTGGCGTCTCATGGAGCGGGCCAAGCGCCGCCAGCGGTTCAAGGACGCGGACCGAGAGCTGGAGCTGCGCGCGGACCACTTGGAGGCGCTCGTGGCTCGCGGCGTCGTCAAGGTCGAGGCCGAGATGCTGGCCAACACACAGCTCAAGGAGGAGCTCGCGACGCGCACGCAGCGGCGGCAGGAGCGCCGGACGCGCGAGCAGCAGGCCGCCGTCGCCATCCAGCGCCATGCGCGCGGACTGCTGGGCCGTCAACGCGCACGGGAGGTGCGGGCCGAGTTCTTTGTCACGGTGCGCGGCCGCGCCATCCGCCGCGGTATGTGCGAGGAGTGCGGCGAGCAGCGCGCGGTGCTCGCGTGCCGCGAGTGCCAGGAGGATAGCCCGAGCCACTTGTGCCCGATCTGCTGGGTCCACGTCCACTCGACGCGGCGGCGCAAGGCCCACGCGGCGCTGCCGATCGCCGAGCCGCTGCCGTTGCCGGCGCCCAAGTCCACGGTCAAGCGACGACCAGGCAGCAAGAAGACTACGCCGGCAAGGGACAGCCAAGCTGCCGGCACACCCAGCGTCGCCGTTCCTCGTCTGGTACTTGCAGGTGTCCACGAGGAGCCTGAAGGCGTCCCCAGCGTCCCAGTGAGTACTGTTGTCGGTAGAATCGACACCCGCGTGGTCGCCAAGGCTCCTCCTGTTCGCGTCGGCGTCGACTCCGCAGTACCCAAGCAGGCGGTCGCAGCCGTCGACCAGCAACGCGAGCTCGAGACCAAGGCGTCGTCGTCTGATGCTGTCCTGAAGCCTGCAGTTCCCATCGTCGATGCTGCTGCCGATACTGCAGCCACCGCTTCATCTGCACAGGGCGGAGCATCTCCAAATGACGCGTCGCTGACGCCGGACGCGCCGCCAGCCTCGTCCATCGACCGTGGCGATCAGGCGCTCGTGCTAGCCGAGGAATTCAAGCCCGAGGATCATGCGGACGTCTGTGAGAGCGAGGAGCCGAGCGTTTGCGACCAGAAGCGGCCGGGAGCCGGGCTGAGCGCGCGTCCGGGCCTGAGGGAGTGCGAGGCGTCCGCAGTCGACCGTAGCGACGCTGTTGCTGTCCAAAGCTCCTCGGCGCGAGCCGTGGACGCGGCCGCGGACCGCGTCGAGCCGGTTGAACAGGTTGAACCTGGGCTAGAAGACGGCATTCCGCCTCCTGGGAGCTCGTCTGCGGACCCAGGCGACCGCGGACAAAGCGGCGACGCGTCCGCCGCGGAAGAAGAGCGCGCCGACGCGTCCTAGCGCCCACGGAGCTCGCCAATCCGCCCGCCAGCATGGGCGCGACGGACACCTTGGCCCTTTGACCCAATCGTTCCCTAAAAGATACACAATGTACTATTTCATAGATTTAGGTGAGTTGATGCTATACACTTAACCCGTTCGCGAACAAAGTAGCCTTTTTGGAACGTTTGGCCAATGTCCCACTCACTTCATCATATATCATCGATAAAAAGGTATTTTTTGGCACATTCGGCTGTTCTTCAACAGGCCAATATTTTTAATGCAGTACCGTGACCTTCCAAACAATATTTTTTGGAACGTTCAAGGGAATATTTTTGCATTATGTACACCTGTTTGATAGGTGTTGCACACTCGAAGAAGTATAGTGGTATTCCAAACGTTCTGTTTTCGAACGTTTTAAAATGAAATCACTTGAGTTTGTATGGTATACAACCTGAAGACGTTTGCGATCAGGTTAATAGAAAATGGAAGTGTGACTATCGCGTTTTGATATATCAGATTCAATCGTAGTCGCTCCATTTTTTTCTGAATTGTGAGATTTTGTCTAATGAGAAGGGTTTAAAATTGCACTAATAATATGTTTCAATCGCTATCGATGTCCAACTATTCTGTCTCTTACACTAGTATTGTGGTTGGGCCTCGCGTTTCATATTGATTTACTTCCTACTGCATATGTCGACTGTTTGACATGCCACCGTTGGCATCAAAAGATTTGGGACGGACATGCCACCGTTGGCTGCTCGCAGTCCCAGGCCTGCGAGCGGTAGCGACGAAGCCGGGGACGGCTCACTCGAGAATCGGCCGGGTGGCGATCAAGCGGCGGCTGTCTCCCGAGGAAGTGGACCCGGGTCCTGCCCTGACGATGCGGACCAAGACGCGGCACCCAGATGTGGCTGCTCGAAGACCCGGAACCTCAAGCTCACGACGTGTCCAACTGGTGCACGCGGAGCGCCTTGCGCTGTTTCAACAGTCGTGGCAAGGCAAACCGCTGGGATCGAGACGGTCATCGCCGCAAGGAGAATGCTGGAGCGACGACATGGCCCTGCCGCGTCTCGTCGGCATGGAGTTGAGCGAGCATCCCGCAATTTTGCAGGGCGTGTGCACGCTCCTCCACCGCTATTGACAGCCCGTGGCCGAAGACGTCGTTCGGCGCAAGCAGGACTCGACGGGTCCAGCGGTGACAAGCGAAACACAGTGGATGGAAAGACTTGCAGCGGCCTCGCTGCAGGGTTACATAGCCATCCACATCCACATAAGGGTCGCATAGAGAGTCAGTAGGACATTCTCAGTGCGACTAATCTTAATAATGCCTCGGTGACGAGATACCACGGATGTAGACCGACCAACACCACCCACTGAAGTTGCCGAGGTGAAGATCGAGAGCATCAACGACGACGGTCCAGTGGACGCAATGGCGACACATCAGCTTGGAAGCGTGTTGATCGCTGAGGATGATGCATCGCTCGATCTTAAGCTACGAGAAGTACTGCACGAGGAACTGGAGCTAGAAGGGGAGCGCAAGGCGTTATCCGCGCAGCTGGAGAGTGCCACCTCGCGGCTTGACGTGAAGCGCGCCGAGATCCGTGCTCTGAAGCTGTTGATTAGCGACCGTCAAGCAAGAGCGCATGACACTCCAATGGAGAACGAAACGAGATACAACCATCCCGATGAAAGTGACGACGTTGAAAGAAGTGAACCGGTCGAGAGTGACGAAACGGGGATTCAAGACATTAATCGCACGGAGGAAGAGGAGGGTTTGAGTGCCTCGCCCAATCGTATCGAGACCCTTCCTGTACTTCTGTCGAGCTTCTCGACTGCGCTTGTGCCGAACGATACACTATCCGAAGATATCATCAATCGCGGCTGCCACTTGGCTATCAATCCGTCCAAGCCAAACGCCATTGCGACAAGTAGCCTGACCGGTGGTCTGGAGGTATGGCAGTATAGCCCGACGCCTCAAACTCTCTCGCGGGTTGCACTTCTTGACCCAACTTCGTTTCGCCGAAAGTTGCAGAAGGCGAGTGCGGTAGCATGGAGTCCGGACGGGAAAGACATGGCCATTGGGTTTGAGAACTTGCTCGACGGCAAGACCGAGTTCTGTGTCGTCCGTTTAGACCGACTCCGAGCGCTTGTCGACACCAAGACACATCAGGTCGTTCCAAGAGACCGAGTCTCCTTGGTGTCAACTCAGTCGCACGGTCTCGGCCTTTCATCAATTGCTTGGGTAACTTTCGGAAGCGAACAGAGTTCCAGACTGCTAGTCACGACTGGCCGGGCGGAGACCGATCCAGTGGTGATGTGGATTGAGGACGAGTGGACCGAAGAGAGCGGGGTCGAATGGCAAGAAGAGGTGCTGCACTCTGGTTTACACCAAGACAGCGTGCAAGCGCTGTGCGTTCACTCGCAGCGAGAGGCGGTCTTCACTGGCGGACAGAATGGCCACGTAGTCCAGTGCGACTTGCAAACGTGCGAGCCCAGCTCTATCATGACGCCACAAAGTGGCGCGGACTTTTTGCACGTCAATGCTGTTCTGGAGCACCCGACGGATCCGAACATCCTGATGATCAGCAGCGTTGAGAACACCAGGAACCGCGTTTTGCTGTATGACCTGCGTCAGCGGTACAATGGAGTTCAGAGTGCTGCCTCAGTACTCGTTGTGAACTCTGACGTCTCCAGCATACGCCGACAGAACGTGGAGCCGCGGTGGTCTCCCGACGGTGTCTATGTTTCGTGCGGCGGCTCCAACGGCGTGGTCAGTCTTTGGGACGTTCGGTGTACCTCTTCGACGGGTTCTGAGCCGCACCAGCTTCTTCATCTCGGTCGAAGTGAGTTGCGTGACGTTAACGTCGTTGTCCTTGTGATCTCACGCGCTAATTTTCCGTGTCCGTGTTCGTAGAGACCGATGCTCTCCACGCAACGTGGCATCCAGTGTCTCCAACGCTCTTTTCCGTTCTGAACGAGCCTTGCATTGGTGTCACCAGTTTTTCGTAGTGGTGCTGATTTGTGCCGCTAGTCACGTACGAGACGGATGCGGCGTGGTCGTCTGTGGGCAACAAGTATAAATAATCGAGCCTCGCTCTGGTTCGGGTGCTGGCTTATTGCGCAGAGCCATCAGACTGCGCGGTTTGTGGTCTCCAAGTGCCCATGATGAGGAAGAGCAGACTCCAGGGTGCGTTGGAAGCCGCGAGAGAAGGCGTCGCTGGATCACAGAGGGCGGACGGTCGTCTCTCCAACAATATTATCATCAACAACAACAGCAGCAGCGAGAACAGCACCGAGGATACACAGCCTCATCACGTCCGTCTAGGAGGTTCCCAGCAACAAGCGAAAGCAAACCCTCGCCCAGAAGAACTAACGCTGCAGTCCGTCTGCTCCAATGTCAAGGAACGATTCCCAGAGTCAGAGCACGCGACTGTCCTCACTGTTGGTCAAATCCCAATCGCAGTACGAGCCATGGGCCAAGTCGTTTCTAAAATGCGTGAGGCTTCGGCGGACGTACTCGCCTGTCCGAGTCTACTTCAAGCGCTGAGAGCCAATTCACAAACACCTCGGACAGAGTGCGAATCTCAGCCAGCGATGGAGCAGCTGAACAAGGACGCCACAGGCTGGTACACGCTGGGAAAGGTGGCTGGACGCGGAACCTTTGGCCGCATCTACCACGCCCAGCACCGGATCAGCGGCTCACGCGTTGCTATCAAGACATACGTCCGCCAGGAAGGATCCGGGGTGTGCTGTAGCAGTACTACTACTGCCATGAACGGCGCAACCAATACTCGACGCAGTCGGAACCAGGCCCAGAACCAGCGATCAAGCGAAGCGCTCGACTGGAAGAGAGTGAGAAAGGAGGCCCGTGTGATGGAGAAGCTCCGCCCGCATCCAAACGTTGTCCGGTACTTCGAGAGCTTCGAGTCGGCCACGCGCTTCGATCTAGTGATGGAGCTTGTCGATGGGTGCGATCTGTGCGCCTACCTCATGCAGCAACCGGGTCGGAAACTCGGCGAGAAGAGTGCCAGGCGCGTGTTCTCGGCCCTGTGCTCTGCCGTTGCAAGTCTCCACGCCCAGGACATTATCCATCGCGATCTCAAGCTCGAGAATGTGCTCCTGGAAACTCAGCACGGCGGCGAGCGACGCCCGATTCTCATTGACTTTGGGTTTAGCGAGCTGGAGTCGGATCCACTCTGGCTAGGTTCTTCATCCACAGCAACTGCCGACGTCAGCAAGAACTTCTGCGGGACGCCGGCGTACATGGCACCGGAGGTGCTCACCAGTAGCCGGTTTAGCGGCAAGGCGGCAGACGTCTGGAGCCTCGGAGTCATTTTGTACGTGCTGCTGTGCGGCAGGTTCCCGTTCCTAGGCACAAGTCTACACCAACTGCATCAAAGCGCGCGAAATCCGTGGCGCCTCTTGTTCCCCAAGGGCGTATCCCCAGGTTCCCAGGCTTTGGTGCGAGCGATCCTGGTCACTGACCCCAGTCGGAGGCCGAGTGCGCGCCAGATACTTTCACACGAATGGTTCGTCGCTGCGGCCAGACCTGGCAAACCAGTAATCTCGGTGGCCTCGTCGTCAGCGACAAGAGACCTTCAGGCGTTGGAAGCGTTCTCCAACTGGAGCAGTCGACGCGAGATGATCGCCGACGCCCTGAGCGACTTGTACGGCCTTGACCCGGCAGTGTTGTTGTCGACACCGCGAGACCGACGGCTCAATCACGTGTCGGCCCTCGTGGAGGTAGCGGGAGCCGCTGGAGGACACTTGTTCAGGCTCTTGCTGCACGAACAGCCACGACAACAGTTCGATCGAAAACATGAGGAGGACACGAGTCTGTCGGAGACACAACACGGACGCAAGTGTACAGCTCTGGCGCGGACGCCACGACCGCAACTTGACGGTATCGAACTGCCAGCGTCATCCCACAGACAGCAGTTGGAACATCTCATCGGGCTTGTCAAGCATTCCCTCCACGCCTAGACACGAGTGGTAGATTATAGGTAGCGAGCGGCCATTACAACGATGCTGGGTTGGAAGGGGAAGCGCATCCGGCGCCGCCAACAAGGAAGTGGCAGGGCTGGGCGATGGCGAGCAGGCTGAGTACCAGCACCCAGACGAAGCCGAACGCGTAAAAGCAGATCAATGCGATCCCCCACCGTCTCGAGCTCTCGTGCATCATGGCGGCTTGCTCCTGGCTCCCGCGAGGCAGCAGCCGCGTGGTGAGCAGCAACGGCAGCAGCGGGATGACGCTCGTGAGCACCGAGAGCTTCCAGATGCCAGAGAAGTCGCCTGCCTCGAGGTCTGACAGCTCCACGGGCCAGATGTGCAGCAGCATGTTGGACACGGTGTTGGCGAACGCGTGCGCGAGGTTGGTGATGCTCGTGAGCAGCGCGAAGGCGACGCCCTCCTGGTTCTCGGGGCACACGGCCACGAACATGACGGCGAGCGGCAGGTACTGGAAGCCGCGCGCGAAAGACACGACGGCCGAGTCGCCGACCGCGAACCAGAAGGGCGAGACGCCGAGCGCGTCCGTGACGCCGAGCACGAGCAGCACGTTGAGCGTCGAGAAGACGGCGACGACCACGCCCGTGACGAGGTACACCCAGTGCCACGGACTGGCGAACGTGGGCACAATGTACGCGCGGTAGCAGTAGATGGCCGCGAAGGTGACGCTCGCGCCGATGGCGGCCATGGCTCCGTACTGGAAGGCGTCGAAGTGGAAGGCCACCTTGAGGTAGTTGCCCCACGCGGCGTTGTGCACGAAGCAGCTATTCGCCAGCACGAGGAACGCGACGGGTTGCCACGTCGCTCGCCGCTGCAGCATGCGCCAGAGCCCGCCGAGCTGCTGGTTCACGGGTGGGATAGCTGCGACCCCGGGCTCGACCAGTGCCCAGATGGACGGGACGACTGTGAAGAGCGGGAAGACGGCGAGGAAGCCGAACTGCTGGCCCATGGAGACGCCGACGCCCCACGCGTCGCGGTTGCTCAGCAGCGCGCCGCCCCAGTAGCCGACCATCTCGCTCAGGAAGCGGCACATGTACACGGTGGACTGGGTCGCGCCGGGGACGGCTTCGTGGCCGCGCAGCACGCGGTGCGCGACCAGCGCGTCGCTCATGACGTCGGCCATGACGATGCCGACCATGGCGCCGAGCAGCAGCAGCGTGAAGGACAGAACCGTGAGCGAGTCGCTCTGGACGCACAGCAGCACGTGGAAGAAGCAGCTGATGGCGCAGCCCAGCAGCAGGTACGGCTTGAAGCGCTGGCCGCGCAGCGGGTAGTTGTCGGGCAGCACGCCGAAGAGCAGCTTGAAGGTCCACGGCAGCGCGCGCACGACCGCGAGCGTGCTCAGCTGCGCGTCCGAGGCGCCGAGCTGCCGCGGGAAGTACTCCATGTACGCCGTGGGGAAGGACAGCAGCAGCCCCGTGTACATGTATGTGATGGGGATAGCGATCGACTCGGCGCTCCAGAGCGAGTACGCGTCGCTCGCTGCCGCCGCCGCGACCGAGCTCTTCCACGGGCGAGGCAAGTACACGGCGGGCCCGGCGTCCTTGCGCAGCGGCGGCGACCGCGGCACGCTGTCCTGGAACTGCACGTAGCTCGTGGCGTCCGACGGCGCGTCCACGGCCTCGACGAGGCTCAGGTGCTGCTCCGGAGGCTCCATCTCGTCCCGGAACCCGTCGCGAAGCGGACAGACTGAGCTGGGAGAAGGAGGATCTACTCGGTGGGTCTCAAGCGGCGTCTGCGTCGGTTCGAAGCGGCGCAGCCGCCTCGCTGGGCTTCATGTCAGCTTGGCAGCCAAGGGATCCGATCATTGCCATTGAAGTGGCTGCACTGACCGCCGCCCTGGTACTGTACGTACACTGTGCAGGCGCTGGCATTGTCGAACGTGGCGAGCAGGCGAGCGAAGCTCCTCATGGTGGTCTTCACCACCATATCAACACCGTGCCATAGATTAGGAAACCAATTGTAGCAACAAGCGAACACTCATTCATTAGTTTTAGCTCGCTTCTTCCTGTCCCTAAACGCTTGCTGGTGCTTGCAGTTGGCCTCCTTCTTGCGGAGGAGCTCATCTGCAAGAGCAGATTTCTCCGCAAGGGCCAACCGCAGCGCCTCAATCTCAGCCTGCTGCTGGACGATGGTGCGCAGCATGCGGATCCAGGCCTGGCGTACCCGCGGCGTCCGTTTCCTTGGCGGAGCCGCGGGTACAACGTCCACCTCAGACCACTTCCTGGTGCACTGAGCGAAGTATGGATTCGCTTTCGCTCCGTGCTCCAGGAAGCGGTCGTCTGGGAAGGACACACCAACCGCGCTCTCCCACGCGCACAGTAGTTCGTACAGGTGGCACATGCGCTTCAGGGAGACGGCCAATGGGCCGACGGGGCTTCTGGGCACGCCTGTGCCCTCCCAGTGTTGCCAGGCATACTCAACTGCATATATTAGACCATTAACATAAATCAGTACATCCGAAAAAACGTACACGTTGTTGCTTCGCTGTGTGGGGAAACCCCACACAACGCACGCGTGCTCCCACTTGCGCAGCTTGGTAGACTCCGCGCCGCCAGCGAGCTCCTCGTTGTGCTCGCGTAGGCGGCGTCGCGGGTCGGTCGTATAGCCAATGTACGTCTTGATATCGCGCTTTCTGCCGTTGACGTCCTTGTTATCGGTGGTCATGAGCAGATACACGTAGTGCATGCTCATGACCCCGAAGAAGAAGAAGAAGTGAGCAGAGCGAGCGGACGGAGCGGACCATCCGCTCCTCGTCCGCTTGTCCGCATATAGTTTTCAACGGTAAAGTTCATATTTTCCTGGGCTGCCAACTTCAATATCGCTAGTCGCGCACGAGCTGGTGATCCTCAGCCGATATAACATAATTGAAATTGAAAATTTGTAAAGAAATCACGTACGGTACGAAATGATAAGCTTACGCAAAATATTTTAAAATGCAGAAGCCAAAAGAAAATTATCTGGTTGTGGTTATTTTACAAATGTTCTGTCCACTCGTCCACTCATTCTTCGTTTTGATTGGCTCAATGATTATCGTCCGTCAATTCGTAGCCGTGATTGGTACACATACAGATTTAAAGTGAGTTGGAGAGAGAGGGACCTCGTGCGTGGCGCGATCCGCAGGGACCATCAGTTCTTCAACCGCTCGCTTCCCTTGGGCCATGAACCCGGCAGAAGAGGCCTCGCCCTTGCGCCATCTTCATCATCGATTCGATTCGGGACGGCAGTGAGTGTCCCTTGGGCCAAGGGCCTTGGCTGGGAGTCGCAGCTTGCGACCGCTCACTCTACGATTTGCTCTGCAGCGTCAACACCCTCGACACATACACGTACGGCTTCGGCAGCGATGGGGGCGAGCGAGAGCGTCCAGCATTGGGACGCGGCCAGCATCCCGGCCCTCCACGGCAAGACGGCGGTGGTCACGGGCGCGGCGTCGGGCATCGGCTTCGAGATTGCGCTGCACCTGGCGAAGAACGGCGCCAGCGTCATCCTCGCGGACCGCGACGAGGAGCGCGGCCGCAAGGCGGAGAAGACCATCCGCGAGCAAGTCGAAGGGACTGGCAAGGTGGCGTTCCTGTACGTCGACATGGGCCAAATGGACACTGTGCGCGCGCTGGCGAGCGCGGTGCGCAGCCGCTTCCACGTGCTCGACCTGCTGATCAACAACGCCGGCATCTCGGTGGCGGGGCCCAAGCGGACGCCCGAGGGCATCGAAAGCCACTTCGCCATCAACTCGCTCGGCCACTTTCTGCTTACGCACGAGCTGTTCGAGCTGCTGCTCCGGTCGCCCAGCGCGCGCGTCGTGAACACCAGCAGTCTGGTGCACCGAGACGTTCCCGACAGCGTCGACGTGTCCGACTTTGGCAACGGACCCGGCGGGTGGGGCGATTACGCCAACTCGAAGCTCGCGACGCTGCTGTTCACGCACGAGCTGCAGCGCAGGCTCGAGGCCGGCGGCGTGGGCAACGTCATCGCGGTCGCGGCGCACCCAGGCGTGTGCCAGACGCCGCTGTTCGACAAGTTCTGCGACACGAACCTGCCCCAGTTCCTGACCCCGATCGCGGTCTGGGCGTTCTACGCGCTGCCGCTGCAGACGCCGCACATGGGCGCGCTGCCCACGCTGTACGCGTCGACGAGCGCCGACGTCAAGGGCGGCGAGTACTTTGGGCCCGAGCGCTGGAACAACTCGCTCGGGTACCCGACGCGGGAGGAGGCGAGCGCCGTGAGCCATTCGGACGACAAGAAGCGCGCGCTCTGGCTGCGCAGCGAGCAGCTGCTGGGCATCCGCTTCGACGTCGCGCGGGCCAAGACGCAGGGCGAAGGCCCCGTTGCCGCCTCTGCCTGAATCGGTCGGCGGATCATGGCAGGATGGTGGATACAGTATCCAACTTGTCGACTCGACAGAGACCAAAGTTCAGAACCCGACTCAGATGGAGGAAGTAGGGCTCTGATTGGCTGTAAATTTGAAATTGAAGCATTCACATTGGCTATAAAGTGTGAGGAGGTCTATTGACTACTTGTCGCACGTGACCGACCGTATACGGCACTTGCTGTGGAGACCGTCATGGCGTGGCTCTGGAGCTCCCGCAGCGTGTGGACGGCGGCCGACATGCCGCCGCAGGACGGTAAGGTCGCGATCGTCACGGGTGCCAACTGCGGCATCGGCTTCGTATCGGCGCTCGAGCTGGCCAAGCACGGCGCGCACGTGGTGCTTGCGTGTCGTAGCGCGTTGCTCGGTCGCCAGGCCGAAGAAGCGATCCGCTCGGCGCTTGTGGCTGAAGGAACAGCGCTGGCGGCCAAGGGCAAGGTCGACTTTATGCTCCTGGACGTCGCCGACCCGAAGAGCGTGCAAGCGTTCTCTACCGAGTTCAAGCGCCGGTTCGGTCGTCTGGACTTGCTCATCAACAACGCTGGCGTGTCGGTCCCGGCCAAGCCGGCGACGGACAGCGGGCTCGAGATCCACTTCGCCACCAACTACCTCGGCCACTTCTATCTCACGAGCCTCGTGATGGATCTGCTGCTGCAGTCCAAGGCGGCGCGGGTCGTGAACGTCAGCAGTATGCTCCATCGGCTCGGGTGGATGCTCCTCGATCTGTCCACCGTGGCGACCAAGAGCCCGCGCGCGTTGGATGGCTACTGCATCTCCAAGCTGCTGAACCTGCTGTTCACGTACGAGCTGCATCGGCGACTCGCCTCGCGCCAGGTCGAGAACGTCCGGGTCGTGGCGGCGCACCCTGGGATCTGCAACACAGAGATCTTCAACAAGTACTACCGCAGCAACCTGCCCGGCTTCCTCGCGGCGTTCATGATCTGGTTCCTCTCGTGTCTCCCGCTGCAGACGCCGGCGATGGGCGCGCTGCCCACGCTGTACGCCGCGACGGTCGAGAACGTGGCAAGTGGCGACTTCTACGGCCCCGATGGGATCATCGCGGCGAGAGGGTACCCCGTCAAGGAGCAGTCGGACGCCGCGAGCCACTCGCAGGAGAACGCGGCCAAGCTCTGGACGCTCAGTGAGAGCACTCTCAGCGCCAAGTTTGACCTGTGAGCTGCTTGTCGTGATAGACCAATACGAGACGCTTCAAGCGGAGCATGTCACTATTACCTTCAACTCAAATCAGTGCCATTTGTTCTCTGTGAACCCACTGGTCATAACAGAATTTGAGTGGCGGTGTATCCAACGGACGTCACGCAGCATGGGCATCGTCTTTGGGGGCTCCCGCCGCGGCTGGAACGCGTCCGACATACCGTCGCAGTCTGGCAAGGTGGCCATCGTGACGGGCGCCAACTCGGGCATCGGCTACGTGACGGCGCTGCAGCTCGCTCGTCACGGCGCGCACGTCGTCCTCGCGTGCCGCAGCGAGTCCCGCGGTCGCCATGCTGAGCAGCAGCTGCGAGAGGCGCTGGCCCAGCCAGACGAGCTGGACCCGCTCGCGACCGAGGGAACCGTGGAGTTCATGCAGGTCGACATTGGCGAGCCGTCGAGCGTGGAGGCGTTCGTGGCAGCCTTCCGCTCGCGCTTCGACCGTCTGGACCTGCTGATCAACAACGCTGGCGTGTCGTCTCCGGCGCAGAAGATGACGGCGGGAGGACTCGAGTGCCACTTCGGGATCAACCACTTGGGCCACTTCTACCTCACGAGTTTGCTCATAGATCTGCTGCGCCGGTCCCAGGCGGCGCGCGTGGTGACCGTCAGCAGCATCATGCACCGCTTCGGGTGGATCTTTCTCAACTTCGCGACCATGGCGACTCTGCGAAACCCGGACAGTTGGGTCTACTCACGCTCCAAGCTGCTCAACCTGCTCTTCACGTATGAGCTGCATCGCCGCCTGCTGAAGAGCAACGTCAGCAACGTCATGTCCGTCGCCGCTCACCCCGGCGGCTGCCACACAGAGATTTTCAACAAGAAGTTCTCGGCCGGCATGCCGCAGCTCCTGAGCCGCATCATCAGCTGGTTGTTCTCCCTCGTCCCTCTCCAACGACCCGAGATGGGTGCGCTCCCGACCCTCTTTGCCGCGACCGCCGAGAGTGTCAGGAGCGGAGACTTCTATGGTCCTGACGGCTGGCTGACGGTGCGAGGACACCCAACGAAGGAGATCTCAACCGCCACGAGTCGGTCGGAGGAGCACGCCAAGAAGCTCTGGGCACTCAGCGAGAAGATCCTTGGCACCAAGTTTGTGCTCTGACACCTTGCATTATCAGGGAGATACAAGTCAGGGAGATACGAGTCTTTCGGCGCGTTATCGGCATTGGCAACCGTCCACACCAACAGGGACACTTCCATCTCGATCGGTCGAATCGGTATCTTTCCTATCAGTTGACCGACTTTGAGCTCAAGCCCACCCCCTCGAGTGGGCACTGCTTCACGAGCAGGACCATGTGAGCCTCGCCAAACATCGGCGCAATGATGGCCAAACTCGTTTTGCTTTGCCCTGGAACAATGTATCTACATGGAGGTGTATCTTTCGCCTCTTCATCTTTTTCGAGGGGGCACGCTCGCTGCGTGCCGCACGCAGCAACCGTCAGTCTCTGCATTCCTGACGCATGAACGAACATCACGACATGGAAGCCAAGCCGAACACAACCTGGGAACTGTCGTACATCCCATCGCTAGAAGGAAAGGTGGCGGTCGTCACCGGCGCCAACTCCGGCATCGAATTCGCCACCGCGCTTGAGCTCGCGCGCAACAACGCGCACGTAGTGCTCGCGTGCCGGAGCCCAGAAAGGGGACAAGATGCCGAGCGACGGATCCGCAACGAGCTCGCGAGCGATGCAACCAAGGTAGAGTTCATGCGACT
>JAADXX010000186.1:0-39660 GCA_023338025.1 Phytopythium oedochilum | reverse complement strand
GCGACTGCTGCAACCTGTAGAGCGCGACTGCAGCCTTGATGTAGGCGTCAACAGACTCGATTCCCAGCGGCTTCGGCGCACCGTCGGCTAGTTTCTCGCGCTTGTTCCCACGGGGGAGTATGAAGTCCTTGAGGAAGAGAACAAGCTTCCCCTCGAAGACAACACAGCCATCATCAAATTGCTTCCTCGTGCACCACGCGCGGAACTCGTCCTGCCTGCCCGCGTACTGCTTCTGCGTCTTGATTGGTCGGGCCGCCGCGTGCTCATGGAGGACACTGGTCAAGGCGTTGTGGATCGCCTGCACGTTTGCGACGCTAGCTTCTGCCGCTCGTTCCATCTTGCGCTGCGCGGCGCGCGGCGTAGAACGAGCTGCAAGACGCGCGCCACCTGTCCGCGAGATAAAACCTGTGCCGTTGACCGACCGTATCTATTCATGGAGACTTCTGGAATGGGAAGGTATTGATTGTGGCAGTACGTTCCGAATCAAGTCATTTCCTCCGACGGCGTTCGGTGTCCAGCATTCTCCGGACTAGCATGGTGCTGCGCGCGCTGTGGAACGCCGGCGCGGGGCTCGTGTTCCGCGCGCTCAACCGGCGCTCCATGCGCCCAGGCATGGCGCTCACGTACCCGGCCGTGTGGAGGGGCCGCGCGGGGCTGCTCGACTGCGACGTGAACCTGCACCTCAACAACTCGTCGTATCTGTACGCCACGGAGCTCGCGCGCTGGTACCTCATTGGGTGCGTGCAGATGCGTGCCGAGCTTTCACGCAGAGCCTGTCCGCCGCCCGCTCTGACGCTGCTTCCTCCGTCTCTCTCTCTTTATGTATATGTCACTATCTCTCTTTCCACCCGCCAGCGCCACGGGGACCCTGTTCCAGGCGCTGCGCAAGCGCCGCGCGTTCCTGGCGGCGTCGCAGGCCATCCGCTTCCGGCACGCGGTGCCACCGTTCGCGGCGTACGAGGTGCACTCGCGCGTCGTCTTTTGGGACGACCGCTGGTTCTACTTTCTGCACCAGTTCCAGTGCCCGCGCACGCACAAGCTCTTCGCCGAGGCCCTCGTCCGCGTGACGGTGCGCGAGCCGAGCGGCAAGACCGTCTCTGGCCGCGACCTGTTCGGCGAAGTCGAGGCGGACCCGCGCGTCCTGGACCAAGTCCCGACCGAGATGCCCGACGTGGTCAAGGGCTTCCTCGACTGGGACGCCGCCAGCCGCGCGACCATGGAGGCGGCGGAGACGCGGAGCAAGGAGCTGGCGGCCTCGGAGCCAGCGCAGGAGCCGCCCACGGACCTCTGGAGCCGCCTGCGCCGCGAACTCGCGCGCTCGACCAACTCGCCGTTCGACAAGTGGCCGTGACGTGTCGCGCTCGACTGGAAAGGGGGACGAGGGGGCGTCGATCGATCGACCGACTGGGTTGTAGAGGTTGCTGTTGTGAACCCATGTCCATGGAATCAGACGCCCAATTGCTACCTACTACAACTTCTTATCTGACTCTCCATGGATTTTCGCGTCAACCCACGTGCGTGGCCGTGGCCGCGCCGTCGGCTGCTCCGGCCGCTGGAGCGCGTCTCATTCCTCGTTTTCGCGCGCTCAAGCCATGACGGACTCGCCGGACGCGCTCCGTTGCTCGTTCAAGGTCTGCAGCCAGCCGAGGGCCGTCAAGGCGTCGGGCGAGCGCCACCAGCTGTGCAAGGAGCACCGAGAGCGGGCCAACAGGTCGTCGGGAACGCGGTGCGGGCTTCGATGGCGAGCGCCAGCGACGAGAGCAGGCGACGCAGCCCAGACCGAGTCGACGCTCTCGTTCCGCGACATCTCGGACTTGCTGGACGACGACACGCCGCTGCGCGTCGAGTGCAAGGAGGACGACCTGAAGGCCGTCGAGGCGCTGCTGTCGGACTGACCGGGACACAAGCGCGGCAGCCGCGAGCGAGCAGCGGCGGCGAGCGGACGGCGGCGCACACTGAACCAATTACGAAGCGCATGAAATGCTCCATAGGGATCCGATACTACTAGTAACTGAAGCAAATCAACACGTCCCACGCTTGAACTACCTATCGTCACTCACGAGCGGGGAGGAACGCGTTGAAGCCGGATGTACTGGGAGATGAACAGACGAGTGGTCAGCCGCCCAGATAACGCCCCTGGATGCGCCAGTCGGAGTGGTTCCGACGCAGAACGTGCGCTGTCTCTCGCTCGAGTGCGGCGGCTCGGCATTCTGGCTGCTTGGAGCGCGCGAGAGCTCGTGCAAGCAACTTCACTCACCAACATGCGTGCCGGCTGAGGAACAGTCTTAACACGTCGTCTTGATCGGAAATTGGCTACAGACTGCAGCCGCAATGAGAGCCATCGACGTGGCACCCATGCCAAGCGCCGCGCTTCCAGTGAGCAGACGACGGCAGCCGCGTCGGTCGTCGCTCAGTGCTCTGCTTGTAGCGAAAGATGGACTGAGAGAGAAAGCGAGAGAGAGCGAGAGCGTGAGATAGTATGATGGAGAGATCGGTCTCATGCAGCGGTTGTCCGAGTTGGTCATTCCCAAATTGGACGCCTTGAAGTCGACAGCGCACAGCGCGGTCTCGACTCGATTGCCCGCCACACGCAGCCGCCATGTCGGACAACGTGCTGCCCGACCAGTTCCGCTGCTCGTACCCGTTCAAGTTCTGCAACAACCGGCGCGCGACCAAGAAGAACGGGCAGCCGCACAAGCTGTGCGAGGAGCACCGCGAGCGCGCCAACAAGCACCAGAAGAACCTGGTGCGGCGCCAGCGCGAGATCCAGGAGCGGCTGTACCGGTCCAAGCAAGGCGCCGGCAGACTTGACCACCAGCTCTCGTTCGCCGACATCGCCGACCTGCTGGACGACGACGCGTTCCTGCGCGTGACCTGCAGTGAGGACGACCTCAAGGCCGTCGAGGCGCTGATCTCT
Source organism: Phytopythium oedochilum (assembly GCA_023338025.1). Taxonomy (NCBI): domain Eukaryota; phylum Oomycota; class Peronosporomycetes; order Pythiales; family Pythiaceae; genus Phytopythium; species Phytopythium oedochilum. Next base: position 36,743 of record JAADXX010000186.1, on the reverse strand, counting down.
GACTCCGACTCTGATTAGATACTAGCGTGCATATATCATCTGTGAGCTACAGTAGCGGAGAACAGCGTATATATCAGTAGGATTCATTTCACCCGCCGAGCTCCCTGAACGCACTGGCGTCTCCGCTGTATAAACGCTCTCGTGGCACGATAAATACACGCATGTCGACGTTTCCAGGAGGCTGTGGCGCTTGCAGTGCGTCTGGAGGCTGCGCGGCACGAGTCAGGAAGGCTCTAGACCCTCCAAGGGCTCACCACTGTGAGGATGATGACAGACAGCATTGTCAAGCCACCCACGCATACAGCTTGGCTCGATGCGCGTCAACATTCCGTCAGCGATAACACTCCGTCAGCGCCAGAGTGGCACGTGGTCGGCTGCTTGGGGGTTCGTCTGGCTGTGCGTGCAGGCTGTGAAGCGCTTCAACGACCATCACTCGTCGGAGTGAAGCCATGGGGACAAGTGAAGCTATGGCGACGAATGATGGTGCATGGGTGAGCTTTGTCGCGCCTGGGTGGACTTTGCTGCTGCTACTGCAGTCAAGTGTACAGCGGCGCGCCCGGTCGCGCCGCAAGGCTGCCATCTCAATTATAATGGAGCCCTATTCGTGCACTTGCGGCTTCACTTGCGGCTGAGAACCGCGAAATAACAGCGTGGGTGACGCGGCTAAAAGCGGCTTGAGACTGCAGCCATGGCGACCGCTCTGGATTTGTAACTGGGCCCCCTGTGGGTGTCCAACAGGCTCCGTTACGAAGGTTGCGCTGCCACTCCGCCAAGCGGCCGAGCTGCATCTGTTCATTCTTCGATTTGACGCCTGAGACGCACTTGACACCCTCTCCCTAGTGTTCCTCCCAGAGCGCCGATGACAATGCCCGAGCTCGTGCTGCCCGACCAGTTCCGCTGCTCGTACCCGTTCAAGTTCTGCAACAACCGGCGCGCGACCAAGAAGAACGGGCAGCCGCACAAGCTGTGCGAGGAGCACCGCGAGCGCGCCAACCTGCACCAGAAGAACCTGGCGACGCGCCGGAACCAGATCAAGGAGAAGCTGCAGCGAGCCAGCCCGGACACCATAAGCGTCAGCAAGCAGCTCTCGTTCGCCGACATCGCCGACCTGCTGGACGACGACACGTTCCTCCACGTGGACTGCAACGGCGACGACCTCAAAGCCATCGAGATGCTGCTGTCGGACACGGACTCCGACTAGTAGCGACGCGCACAGAGCAGTGCGCGCGAGAGAGAGAGGCGGCCATTCGGACGATCACCTCGCTCAGACCGAGCGACATATAACGTATATATAATATATTATGAATGCACGAAGCATGCTTGCTCTGCTCGTTACGTTCGCTGGATCTTGCCTCCACAACGGTGCGTTTGCTCGCATCGACCCTCCTGCTGAGTAGTCGGATACAGCCCGCACTTGCTGCCGTAGTCCATTGAGTGCCGAGCTGCTCGCGGAGTCGCTTGTGGGTGCGCGGCTGGTCCGCAGAGACCTTCGCCGTCCGACACCCGTATCCGTGGCTACAGTGTACATCCACTAAGGGCTCTCTAGCACCTGTCCTTCCTGTGTATCGGGTTGCTATGAGCAGTCCATCGCATGCTGTCCAACATCCATTCGGCATCAATCAGATGTTGCGCGGCGCAGCAACTTGCGCCGCATCCTCAATTGAATACGCCGCGACCAACATACTTGCTTTTTGTATAGACTTTGGCGCGGCTCGCATCTCACCTTTGGATGTCTCAACCATCGACGGTGCTATGCATTGACAACAAGCATGCGTGCGAATGCATTTAGGGTGTCGGTGACGCACCAAGTCGCTAATACACGTGCTAGTACCTACAGTCGTGTGGCCCAGAGGTCGAAGCGGGATTTCGGGAAGATCTCGTGACAAAAATTACCTCATTTGACATGACAGCTGCGAGCTTGTAGCTACAGCTTTCTATTGCAGTCACCTGCACCATGATGGTGCTCCTCGGTGGCATGGCATGGTGGCGCACGCTCATCGACCACTTCTGGATTCCGAGCTTGACGCGCACTGAACTGGTGGGCATTGGCCAGTTAACACACCCGAGCTCTCGGCGCCAACAGCGGCACTCGTTGACGCCAATGCAGTCGGACGCCCAACTCGATGACTCTCGCTGCTCGTACCCGTTCAAGCAGTGCGCCAACCCGCGAGCGACCAAGTCGAACGGGGAGCCCCACAAGCTCTGCCAGGAGCACCGCGACCGCGCCAACAAGCACCAGAAGGACCTCGCCACGCGCCGGCGCCAGATCAAGGAGAAGCTGCAGCAGGCCGGCAGCGCGAACAGCCAAAGCACGCTCGCGTTCGCCGACATTGCCGACCTGCTCGACGACGACGTGTTCCTACGTGTGGACTGCAGCGAAAGCGATCTGAAGGCTGTCGAAGTGCTCCTGTTCGACAACGAGGCAGACTGAATGTATGTAGCTCCGTAGTTCCCAAGCGGAGCCCTTGCTGCCGAGCAAATAGATTGAACCCGATTGCTTCTTGTAGAAGACACTTGTGCGGTGACTCACAGCTTGCAGATACACTTTAACCCGCCGAAAAAATGGAATGGGCGTGACCACACCGCGTGATGGGCAAACAACGCCTGCCGTTCGAATTTCTGATCCAAGATCCAGTAGAAAGCGTAGCCATCTCATTTTAGACTTGGTTGTTGTATACCGCTCGATAGATTTTTTTGGTATGGTCCTCTGTTGGTTAAGTGAATTTGCTCGCGAGACTCCCTTAGCTGGCGCGCTTTCGACTAAAAGGCGACCAACCTCGTCGTGTCACGCTCGTGTGACTCTACAGTCGAAAGGGTGCCGTTTCGTGCACGAACGGGTACCAAAGGTGGCCTTGCACTCGGCGCAGTGATTAACCGTCCACGTGTTCACGTGTCGCGACTCAAAACTTAAACGTAAATCCGGCAAAAAGAATTGACATGCAAAACCTTCATCGATTCATCACAGGCGCTGCGATCGTCTCCCGACGGTCCGACCCGGTAGCCCTCGGTGCTCGTGCTATGGAGGAGGGGAGTGCAGCTTCGTGTTCATTTCCCATTTGCCTCCGATACGTTCGCACCAATGGTGGCGTACATTGTCCACGGCGAGTTCCGCTGCTCGTACCCGTTCAAGCTCTGCCCCAACCTGCGCGCAGTCAAGAAGAACGGCCAGCCGCACAAGCTGTGCGAGGAGCACCGCAAGCGCGCAAATCAACACCAGAAGAACTTGGCGGAGCGTCGAAAGCAGATCAAGGAGCGGCTGCGCACCGCCAACAACGCTCCGTCCGGCCAAGGCTCTGTCGACCACCGACTCACGTTCGCCGACATCGCCGACCTGTTGGACGACACGACCTTCCTGCAAGTAGACTGCTGCGAGGACGACCTCAAGGCCGTCGAGGCGCTGCTCTCGGACACTGAGTCCGACTAGCGGCTCGCCGGTCGCGACGCAGAGAGGCAGCGAACCTGTGCGAATGTTGCAAATAATACACATTGACGCCGAAAGATACTCTTGTCCGGTGTATCCGCTGGTGCGATGGCTACAACATCGCTAAAAAAACACACACACTCGCGACGAAAACCGGCTTTTTGCACATGTCTCATATAATCCCGCGATTCGATTGGTTGGGAAGAAACTCATCACGATTCGTGCAAAAACCGGACGCTCTTCATTTTTCGCGAATCAGATCGTCGCTGTCGTCCGCACGTCGGGTCTGGCATCGACACTCGACGTGTGTGTCGCTATCAACCGCTTTTTATCTAGGTTTTTGTATACGCTGGACGGTCTTCTATGGTGAACTCACTCATTGCACGCGCTCAGCTCCCAGTCTGCGATTGACGGCCGGCATCGCGCAAATGGTGGGCCGCATCCTGTGGAACGTCGGCGCGGGGCTCGTGCACCGCGCGCTGAGCAAGCGCGCCATCAAGCCGGGCATGGGCGTGACGTACCCGGCGGTGTGGCGCGCGCGGCCGGGCTTCCTGGACTGCGACATCAACCTGCACCTGAACAACGCGTCGTACCTGTTCAACATGGAGCTGGCGCGCTGGCACCTCACGGCCGCGACGGGCTTGCTGGCCAACGCGGTGCGGCACCGGCGCGTCTTCCTCGTGGGCTCGCAGGCCATCCGGTACCGGCACCCGATCCCGCCCTTCCGGCCGTACGAGGTGCGCACGCAGGTGGCCTACTGGGACGACGACTGGATCTACTTTGTGCACCACTTCCAGTGCCCCACGAGCGGCAAGGTCTACGCCGAGGGCCTGTGCCGCGCGACCGTGCGCCAGCGCGGCGCGCGCGTCTCAGGCGCGCAGATGTACGCCGAGGTCGAGGGCCACGAGCCCAAGCCGCCGGCCGAGATGCCCGCCGTCGTCGAGCAGTTCCTCGCCTGGGACGCGGCCTGCCGCGCCAGCATGGAGGCGCAGCAGCAGCAGCTCGTCGAGGCCGCCGCCGCCGCCGCGCCAGACGCCAAGCAGCAGCAGCAGCGGCCGCCGCGCGGGCTCCTGGCCGAGTGGCTGCGCTCCGTGAACTTCCCGTTCTGATGAGGGTCAGATTCTGACCCTTTCGAGGCGTTCGGAATCGATTCTCCAACGACGAGAATATATTCTTTCCACAGGGTCGCCGAACTCCCTCGTCCTCGCTCGCCCTCGGCCGTCTCGGCGCTCACCTGCTCGTAGTACTTCTCCAGCGCCGCAAGATCCTCGCGCTCCTCCATACCCTCGCCCACGTACCTGTACATGAGCGCGCGCTTCGCGGTCATGAGGTCGCACTTGTGGTCGATGCGAGAGGACATTTCGGCGAGCGCGATCGTGTTCGAGATCATGCACACGGCGTGCTGCAAGGTCTGTCTGCGTCGACAGCACCGAGTTGTACGGGTCTATCCCTCCAGTTGACAGCCGCGGCGACGGGTAGATGGAGAACGCCAGCTTGCTCTTGCGGCCGTAGTCGACCGACAGGCGCTCCAGCAGCAGCAGCCGCGAGCCTACGCCCGAGCCCGAGCCATCACCGACGGCGTGGAACACCATGCAGCCAGCCTTGCAGACTGGTGCAGCTGTCGACGAGCTTGCGCACACGGTCCAGCACGTGGTCAACGATCCGTCACAGACCGTCGACTCGCCTGCTCCTGTCTCGGAGAAGAGGGTCGAGACCGACTCGTTGTCGTCCATGGCTTCTAGGACGGACCCGTCCCATCCGGCTGGACGTTGAGCTCGAGGCAGTAGAAGAGCTCCCAGCACGAGTTGCCGAGCTGGATGCCGGCCGCATTGTCGAACCAGTCGGTTGGTCTGGTACAATAGTAAATTTACAAATGAATAAAAAATTTCCAGAACGCGAATTAAAAATGGTTTTTTAGGTCCTATTACTATTCCTCGCACGTTCGGGGCGAGACGTGCACTACGCTCTCGCTCACACAGATGGGGGGGGGACGCGGCCGGTCCCCTCGCCGTCCTCATCCGTCCCCCCGACCCCGTCCGAGGGGACCGGCCCGGCCCCAAACGAGTGGGGAGCGGACGTCTGAGGCCCGGGGAAGGAGGGGGCGACTCTATCTTGGGACGTGGCCGCTCTCAACCGAGGGGACGAGGGAGGGGACGGACGCGCGGCGCGGACGGCCGCACGCAGGGGACCGGCCCGCAAGGGGCGCCGGTCGGGGGCCGCCCCGCCCCCTTAGTTGATGCGCGCGACCTTGGCCGGCACGACGCGCGGGTTGTCCTCCTCGAGCTTGCGCTTGCCCGCCGTCTTAAAGTTGAACGAGCAGCCGTGCTCCTCGGCGTACCGGTGCTTGTTGCAGAACGTGAACTCGCAGCGGCACGTGACGGCCGCGAGGCCCACCTTGGCGCGGCACGCCCAGCAGCGCCGCCGGTTCTTCTGCACGGGCCGCGCGGGCTCCTCGGGCCCCTCCTCGTCCGCAACCGCCGCTCCCAGGGCCGCTCTCGGGGCCGCAGCGGGCCGAGGGGACGCCGGCATGGGCCGCTTCAGACACGACTTGCGGCCGCCCAGCGACGCCTTGACGCTCTCCAGCACCGACGGCGGGAACCGCGGGGCCGACGCCCCCAGACACACGTCGTCCGGGCTCGAGGGGGACGCGGCCGCGACCGAGGACGAGGCCGCCAGCGTCGCAGAGGACGGAGAGACCGCGGCCGCGCTCGTCCCGTCCGCAGGGCCCGCCGGCGTCTTGGACACCATGACGGCGTTGTCCGCGGGCGCGTCCGCAGGGGCCGGCTTGTTGTACAGCGACGAAGTGTTGGGGGCCATGTCGTCCGTTGGTCGCGAAGAAGAAACGACTGCGCTTCACTATTGGAACTCGCGGTCGGTCGGTCTGGGAAAGGGCGGAACGAACCACACGGCGGGGTGGGTCGGTTGGGGACGGCGTGACCGGGTGGGGGGGCTCGCGACCGCGGGGGGGGGGGAGTGAATGTGCTTCGGAGCTATCGGAAGCCAAACTGAGCGCCGCGGATCGAGGGGACCGGCCGGCCGTCGCTCCCCAACTCCCCTGCCTGCTGGGGACGGGAGAAAGAAGGAAGGACGGGGGGAGAAGCAAGCGACCGAGAGGAGAAAAGAGAGGGCCGTAGTTTACGTTGGGACGGATAGATTTCGGCCGCGGTCGATGGTTTCACGGGATGTTTCTGGCTCTGGCAGGTGGTTGGCGCCGTCCCCATCCTCCCGAGACTTGGAAATTGTATACTGCGTTCTTTGAAGGAAGAAAGTCGAGCCACACAGCTGGGGTCCGTAATTTACTTCTCCCACCCGCCGCATTTTCGCAGACGCGGTTGCCAAATTGTGTGTAACACTTGGCGTTTGTATACGGAGGAGAGAGCAGCACGGGGGAGGGGAGCTCCGAAGAGCGACGGGCATACTCGGGCCAAGTGGTCCGCGCGCTCCTTTCTCTGAGCAAAACTGATTTTTAGGAAACGATTTGCTTGCCCGTTCGATATTTTGTGGCTGCTGCGACCGACTCCAAGCGTAATCTCGTCTGGACATTGTACCCGAAGCATTGGCGAGCGATCACGATCGACTTTTATTCGATTGATACCGCGTCGGGACGAGTCGCGGGCGTGAAGGCGTTGGCGGAGTGCACCGCGCAATGGCGGGCGGTGCTACGCGAAGAGAGGGTTCCTCTCTTCCAAGGTTTGCAGCCAGGTGCTTCTCTGATGCACTTTGTACGGACACGTGTTTTTTTATAGAGGTTCTGCCTCTTTAGATTATGAATGTTGCATTAGACACTAATGACTGAGCCCAGTTGGTCGCAGCAGCCGAGCGAAACGCATTCCAAGTTTAGCCCAACGTATAGCTAAAACCGCGCAGGGAAATAAATACCTTGCGGAATGCAAAATGGCTTCGAGACTCACGCCCGCGTCGCTCTTCCGCGCGAAAGCTCAACGCGGTACCCAACAAACAACCGAACGTCGCGCTTTCTGGATATACTGAGCGCCGTCGGTGTTGTTGGTTGTTGTTGGGGGGATTTGGGAAAGCCATGGGCCACTCTTGTGCTCAGCACACACGTGTCTTAGAGCGACACCTCCGTCTTTTTCGGCCTTTTCCCACAAAAAACGACGCGGCTTTTCGTCGTTTGGGTGGAAATCCCCGCCGCGCTGGCCGCTGATTGGCGCAAATCCTGGCCTTTTCGCGACAAAAATGTGCAATCGCCGCGATTTTTGTCGCGTCATTTCGTACAGAACGCGCGTGGCGATAAGAGTGGCGCGCTCGACGGCCCGCTCACCCATCTGGTCCCCGCCCAAGTGAGCGAAATGCTGGCACCGACAACTCGACGAGTGAGTCGTCCAACGGGGGGGGGAACCGACCGACCGGTCGCTTACCTAGTGTATTCCTTCTGGGCTTTTGCGCCACTTTGTTTACGATGAGGGACTCGACGTAGTACCCCGTAACTAACCGCAACAACCAAGAACGTCAACCCCGATTTTAATTCGGTGTGGTCCACATTAAATGGTTCTTCCGTCGACTCGGCGCTTCATTATTCGCCCCCAGTAAGGCGTGGACAGGCGGCAGCAGCATGCGCTTCGGGTTCGCGCCGCCGCCGCCGCCGCTGGCCATCAACCTGGCGGCGGACGACACGGAGGACGAACAAGAGGAGCTAGACGAGGACCTGGAGCCGCCGCGGCGCCTGGTGCTGCCGCGCGCGGGGGCGGCCCAGCAGCGCGCGCGTCCGCGGCCCAAGTCGCGCAAGCGCTCGCTCGAGCAGGCCTCTCGCGGCGCCAGCAGCAGCGACGACAGCGGCGCGGAGGCTGCGGCCGCTCCAGCTTCTTCTTCTTCTTCGGCTTTGGCGCTCGGCCATGAGGACAGCGGCCGCGGCGCCAGCTTCCTCACGCCGTCGCCGGTGCGCATCGCGCGCCAAAAGAAGCGCGGCCTGCACTTCTTCATGGACGCGGGCAGTCGCCAGCGCGCGCTGCTGCAAGGGACTAGCGCCGATTCGGATCCCGCGAGCGTCTGCGCGGCGCGCGCGCTGGTCTGCGGCCAGCGCTTCGGCCGCTGCCACGTGCGCTTTGTCGCCGACCAGGTCGAGCTGCTGCTGTGGAAGCCGACGGGCGCCGGCGCTGAGACTCGCGTGTGGCAGGGCGCCGTCAAGTACGGCCAGCTCGCGCGCTTCTGGTACGTCAATGGCAATAGCAGCGGCGGCTTGGTCCTCCTTGTCCTGTAGTCGCTGGCGCGCTAACGCTGCGTCTGTATGGACTGGCAGCCTGTCGAGCGGCGAGCGAGCGCCGTACCTGCTGCTGCTGGAGATCGCCGCGCAAGCCAAAGGGTACACGCCCTTCGCGCAGTTCTTCGACCCGCTGTTTGCGCGCTGGTCGCAGGACCACGCCGACTGCTCCGACACCCGTGCGTCCATGCGAAGGTCGACTCTTGGTCGATCTACCCATCACGACGGACCGCTGACCGCTCTGATGATCCCCCAAAACACACAACCAAGAACTGTACGGCGCCGTCTTGGTCTTGGACGAGGAGCTCGACTACGCGCGCTGCCGCAGCATCGGCGACTCGATCGCGGAGCTGCGCGGCTTGTTCCAGTCGACCATCCCGTGCGTCGATCGTTGGCTACAAGAGTTGAGAGCCAAGCCGTCGACTCACTTCTCACCGTTAGGTGCGTGGCGTTTGAACAGAGAAGCCGAGGCGCAGCGGTATCACGAGCTCGACCAGAGGAGAGACAGGGAGAGCGACCGCCGCGGTTGGCGTACGTAGAGATTCTCCACTCGCTCACTCGACCGAAGAAGACGAAGATGCTAACCATCGCGTCGTACTTTTTAGGGCAAGAGACTCTTGCGGCCAACGGTGGCGATGCAGCGGCAAAGAGCGCAACCTCATACCCTGAACGCGCGCCAGCCGCGACGGCCCAACCGTCTCAGCAGCAGCAGCAGCAGGAGTCGATCGCGGAGGATGCCAGTCGGACAGTTGGACCGACGGTGAACCTCAACGACGAGGAGGAGAGCGAGGACAAGACGGCGGATGCGCCGACAGTGATTGTGCTCCAGACGCAGGACTCCATGTCGTCGAACGACGCGAACGGCGCTCAGAAGGAAGCGGCGGCCGACCCGTGCCACCAGGTGGCGCTGCTGTACCCGTTCGACGATGGGTCAGAGGCGCTCGGCCGTGTGTCGGTCACGTTCGGCGACCTCAAGCGGCTCGCGCCCGGCGAGTTTCTCAACGACAACCTCATCGATTTCTATCTGCGGTGAGTGCGTCGTGAGCTTGCAGCGTCGATGCGGACTGGCTGGCAACGGCTCTAACGGGCGTCGTGTGCTTGCGAGTAGCTTCCTGTGGCGCCACTGCGAACCGTGGCAGCAGCAGCAGATGTACATCTTCAGCTCGTACTTCTTCACGCAGCTAAAGCCGCCGCGCGAGAAGAAGCTGACTGCGCAGGAGCGGTACGCTCGCGTCGCGCGGTGGACCCAGAAGGTGACGGACCTGTTCGACAAGCGCTTCTTGTTCATCCCCATCAACGACAGGTACGCTGACGCTGGATGATGATGCTGGTGCGGGTCTGCGACTGTTGTGCGTCTCCATGACATGCTGACGTGTAGTTGCCGCGCTTTAGCTTCCACTGGAGCATTGCTGTGTTCTGCAACCCAGGCTCGGCGGTTATCACGAAGCGAAGGCGACGGAACTCGAGACGGGAACCAAACGGATCAATCACGGACGCTTCTGCGTCCGCCGATGTGATCGAACTGGGAGGCGATCCATTCGGTTACTTTCGAGCGAAGGGCTCGGAGATTGCTGCCAACATTGCCACCGGATTTTTCAGCAAGCCTGTCAGAGAAGCCCCCGCTAGCGAGACGAGCGAGAAGGCGGTCGAGTACATCGAGGAGGAGCTAGAGGAGTCGCGAAGCCGGCGGCGGGAGTATCCGCCGTGTGTGCTCTTCCTGGACTCGCTTCGCTGCCACCGCAAGAAGAAGTTCTCGACCATGCTGCGGGAGTATCTCGAGTGCGAGTGGAATGCGCGCCACCCTCCGCCCAGCGACGCGGAGGTGAAGCCGGAAGCTGCTGCTCCCGCCGGTCCGGACGGAACGATCGACCAGCCGGCGACAGTCGACGACGACGATGACGACGAGGAAGACGCGGACGACGAGACGATCGTGACCTCTTTTGACGTCGACAGCATCGGTCTGATCGAGCCTGATGTAAGTGCTGCGGTGGCATTATCCTAGATCGTCCGCCTTCTCCTCGTTGTCTCTAATGCTTTGTGTGTGTATGTGCGTGGCCTCCAGATCCCGCGACAGACCAACAGCTCGGACTGCGGCGTGTTCCTCCTCATGTATGCGGCCGAAGTGGCGCGGCGCTTCCCGGTTGGCGCCACGCGCGAGGACTTTGAGGCGAACCTGTCGACGGCGCTCACGCCCGACATGTTCGACGCCGAGCATGTTCGTGAGTTCCGCGAGTACTTGCACCAGCTCATCTTCTCGCTGCGCGCGCTACAGAGGCGCGGCCTGGGCGAAGCGCTCATCAAGGCCGAGCAGCTCGAGTGGTTCACTGTTGACGCATGAACCGACGGCCATGGAGGTGACGAGCAGTGACGGCGCGTGTGTTCTGCCGGAGAGTTCCTGCTGGTGGAAATAGCAACAACTCAATGGCGGCGTCTTGGCCAGATGTGGTTTGGACGCTTTACAGTCGCTCGTAGCTGTACAATCGTGTCGCGGGAGACGCCTCATATCGATAGGTGGCGCTCGCGACTCATAATCTAATCGGTAAATAGCGCCGGCCACTCAATCGCCGGACTTGCTCGCAGGGCTGGCGTGAGGATGGACGGCAGCGAGAAGCTCGCGCAGTCCGCGCTCGAGGAACGCGCGCTGGCTGGGCGTCTTGACGGCCACGTCCAGAGTGCGGTGGGCGCTCACGATCGACAGGCAGAGCGCCGCGGATGGGGGCTTTGCCGCCAGCTTCGGGTTCTGTAGCGCGTGCTGGAACGCGTCCGTCTCGTGGCCGACTCGGATCTCCAGCATGTCCGTCAGCAATATGCTTCTCTGAGTTGAGCGCTTCTTGACGGCGGTCATCGTCCGCGACGAGGGCGAAGCTGATGCCGTGTACATGGCGCGAGACGACCCGCCGAGGCTTCCGACGACACTTGGTCGGCCGGTCCACGAGATGCACCGGTTGACGAAGTCGAGTCGCAGAACCGACGTGTGCGGGTTCGTGTTGCCCTTGAAGCCGAACTTGGTCGTCTCCAAGCCGCGATACAGCAACTCGCGGAAGCCCTGGCGGTCGCAATCGGCCTCGCGCTCCTTCTCCTGGATTGCGCTGGTGCGCTCACGCATTTCCCACCGCAAAGCCAGCTGCTCGTGCTCTTCTGGCAGCCCCTGCTGGCCGATCTGCGCGTTAATCTGCGGTGCGAACTCCTGCGAAGATGCCTGAAGGTCGGCCTTCGCTCCGATTCCTCCCAATGAGGTCGTCGACGAGCTATGCGCGAGATTCGAGTACTTTCGAGACAGCTGAGGCGCGTCGGGTGCTGTCAGCACGTCGAACCACGGGTGCTCAAGCAGCTCAGCGGCCGAAATGCGCTCCTCCGGGTTATGCATAAGCATGCGCAAGATCGCATCTTGCGCCTCAGGACTGACCGTGCGCCACTGGTAGTTATCGGAACTCAAGCAGCTCATGTCGCGGATGTCGACGCCGCCAGGGAACCTCTCCATGCCTTGAAGCGCCGTAGCTGACTCGATGCTGAATGGGAACGCCCCAAAGAGCAGCACGTACATCATCACGCCCAGACTAAACACGTCCGACTTGAGACCGTACTCACGGCCGCTGATCAGCTCGGGCGCTGCATACTCGAGCGTACCGCAGCTGCGATCCACGGTCGCATCCGGCTCCGCGAGCTGCTTGGCGAGGCCAAAGTCCGCGATCTTGACCGCATCGCCATGCAGCAAGATGTTTTCCGGCTTGATATCACGGTGGAGAACGCAGTTCGCGTGCAGATAGCTGAGTCCCTGAAGCACTTGAGCGATGATACGCCGTGCGTCATTCTCGGGCAACCGCTGCCTTTGGATCAGCATATCGCACAGGTCGCCGCCTCCCATGTAGTCCATGACGACGTAGTGCATGTCCTCGTGCTTAAACACGCCCTCGACTTTGACCAGGTTCGGGTGGTTCATCTTCCTCATAATGCGCACCTCTTCGACGAGTGCCGGCGAGTACTTGCAGCATTTCACAGCGCACAAGCGACCCGTGAGCCTGTTCACGGCCTTGTGCACGATCGAGAACGAGCCTTCGCCGATCTCGCGCATGAGCATGTACCGCTGGTGGAACTGCGCGAACTCCGGAGGGTCGTCAGGCGACATGCCAAAGAGCAGCGGGTTGTTTCGAGTAAACGACAGCGATCGCTTGATGGACGCCAGTAGCGACGGCTTGGGGCTATTTCCTCCACCAGTCGAACTCGAGCTCGGCGACTTCATGTCCGAGATAGTGTGAGCTTCCTCGCGAGACTTTGCCTTCGATGCAGTGCTGCTACGTTTACTGTCCGGTGTTTCGACTGCACTTGGCTTGTCGCTCGTTCCAGTTCCATGAGCAGCAGCCTCCGCCGCAAGCGCTTGCTTGCGAGCGTCCATCTTGAGTCGTAGGCAGTGGATCCAATCGCCGAACTCCTGCTCGTTCTCGGCGCGGAGGAACATCGGCACGTCCACCTTTCCTTGCTGCTGGCCGGCGATGATCTCGACGTGCTTCAGGATGAACGTGAGCGAGCCAGCGCTCTGCTTACGGCCCGTGGCGGGGGGATTAGCCGCAACAGCTGAAGAGAAGTGGTCTTCCGGGATGTACAAGTAGGCGTCGCCCTTCCCCGTCGCGGCTGGCTTGCCCTTCGCGCTATTCCCAGCCTGCTCACCCCGGAACCGGTCCGCCTGCGCGACAGAGTGCGCCGAGAAGCAGATCTCGAACAGCGGCGCGGACGAGCCGCCGGCGTCGTCCTTGTAGCAGACGATGCCGTGGTCGCGCAGGCGGAAGAACTGCCGCTTCCACGTCTTGAGCAGCCCGCCGGCCATCGGGACGCGGCGCTGGAGGTAGCCGCTGAGGAAGCGCTTGCCGTTCGCGAGGCTCCGCGGACTCACGACCTGCTCGAACGTACGCGGGCTCAGCGGGTTACACGGGCTGACGAGCGTACCCGTCGGCTTCGCGCCCGTGTCTCGCTTGACGGCGTCGACCGGGAGCTTTGGAGCGGCGATCTCCGGTCCCGCCTTCTTCACGGGGCTCATGACGTCCGCGAGACCGTCCGCCTTGGCCGTCGACACGCGCAGCTGGGCGATAACCGGCAGCTGGTGGATCGCCGCGGCCGCGTCGCCGTGCGCGTCGCTGTCGTCCGAGCACGAGCCCGCCGAGCTGCGGCGCCCGCCCGCTGCCTGCGTCGTCGCCATCGCCGCGCTGGGAGGAGAGAAGCACCGAGAGGATGCCGGCGACCACGGCGGCGACCCCGCGGCCTCGTGCTGCTCGCGCCTGTCGCGTTTTGACGCACCGTGTCGCCCACCTGACGCGCTCGTGACGGCCGCGCCACTATAAATAGGCGGCGGTGCATCGCATGCCGTCCCCGCGTCCGTGCCGTCGCCGCCGCCGCCGCCGCCGCCGCGCTGAGGCTTCTCCACCCCCGCGGCCATGGTCGCTTCCGCACTTTCCCGCGTTCCTTTCCTCTTATTTATAGAGAGGGGAAACGAACTTTGGTCCGAAAATGGGTTGCAGTTACGCGCGGGGGTACACGCGCCAGTCGGTGGGTACACGTGCGGTAACTCCCTCTGTCGCAGAAAACGCCGTGTTCAAGCGCGACCACCTCGACGGCCGTCCGCTGGTGGTGTGCAGGCTCACGGCGATCTCGGCTCGTTGTTGCTCCAGCGCCGATCGAAGGCAAATGAAGTTCATTATGAACCGAATGTGGCGGTGAATGCGCGGCGTGAATGCGAGCGGTCGGCTGAATGCGCGTGGGTGTCGGTCCCTCCTCCTCCCTGTCGATTTGCCGTCACCAACGATATCTTACGTATTTACGAAGTTATATTGATTATAACAGTCTCCAGTATTCTATTATGACAAATGTTGATAAAAGTGCAAGCACTAGAAGAAGCCGTGTATTGTATTCTATAGGTGATGATGATGCCTGTTTCTGATCGTTGCGTGTTCTTTGCTTTCCCACACCGCTGCTCTCCCATCGCGAACACTGACGTGTCATTATTTCATCTCTCGCCCGCCCCACACTGATCCCAGAATGCAGCGGCGACCTTCATTGCCACCGAGACGCGACCGCCGCTCGTCGTCATCGTCGTCGTCGTCGTCGTCGTCGTCGTCTTCCTCCTCCTCCTCCTCCTCCGAAAGCTCTCGCTCCCGCTCGCCCCACCCGCGCAGAAGCGACGAGTCCTCGCGCAACAGCAGGAGCCGAAGGCGTCCCCGCTCTCGGAGTCGGAGTCGGAGTCGGAGTCGGAGTCGGAGTCGGAGTCGGAGTCGGAGTCGGAGTCGGAGCCGACTGACTCGAGAGCGGCTATACGATGGCGCTAGACGGTCGCAGAGCCGCGAGCAGGCGCACGGTCGGCCACTACGCCCCAGGAAGAGCGCGCAGCGAATCGCGCCTAACGCTTCGGCGCTTCGCTCCATCATGGTCAGCACGGCGCGGTCCCGAGACCGAATGGACGAGCGCGAGCGTCTACGCGCGCAGCAGAAGCTGGAGAAGCTCGTCAATACCACAAGCCAGCAAGACAGATGAGTGCAGGAGACCGAGTTGGCGCTCAAATCGCGTGCATTTCTGTTGTTCGCTACTACCTTGGGCCGATCGGCGGCCCGCCATGTGCAATATACAATGGCTGGCTGTCTTCGCCTCGCTTCGACGCGACAGCGCCTGCAGGACGCTTCGCCTGACGCTTAGCGACGGCGGTTGCCGATCTCGGACGTCCAGGTGGCCGCGTTCTCGAACCCGTTCTTGCTCATCTGGAAGTCCATGAACGTCTGGCGGATCTCGTCCGTCGTGGTCATCACGAACGGGCCGTACTGCACGACCGGCTCGTTCAGCGGCTCGCCCGTCATGACGATCACCTCGAGCGCGTCGTTGTCGGCCGCAGTGAGCAGCACGCCGTCGCCCTCCTCCTCCATCACGATCGCTTCGTGCGGCTCAATGCTGTGGCCAACGCACTTGCCCGTGCCCGAGACCGCGTACACGAACGTGTTGTGGCCCTGCGGCACCACGTACTCGAGCTTGGAGCCAGGCTGCAGCTTGAAGTGGATGTACGTCACCGGCGCCTCCGTCTCGATCGGACCCTTCTTACCAAACACCTCGCCGGCGAACACGATCGCCTCGATGCTCTTGTCCTCGTTGAACGCATGCGGCACGGTCTCACGCTTGATCTCCTGGTACCGCGGCTCCATGATCTTGCGGGCTTGGGGGAGGTTGATCCACAACTGCAGCCCGTGGCACTTCTCCTCCGTGAGCGGCATCTCGGCGTGCATGATGCCGCGTCCAGGCGTCATCCACTGGAGATCGCCCGGGCGCAGCTCGCCCTTGTTGCCGAGGAAGTCCTCGTGGCACATGTGGCCCTTGGATGTCGGCAGCACGTACGTGACGGTCTCAAAGCCGCGGTGTGGGTGGTCGGGGAACCCGCCAGGAAGGCCGACGTTGAACTCGTCGAGCATGAGGAACGGGTCCAGGTTGCGCAGGCGAGACGTGCCGATGGAGCGGTGCACACGGGCGCCGGCTCCCTCGCCCTGCTCGCGGGCGACGAACTTGCTGGCGATCTGGCGCGACTGGAACATGGCTGTTGATGCGGCGGCGGAGGCGGACGTGGACGTGGAGTAGGCGGCGGCGGTGGCACTGAGCGCGGCGGCGGCGGTCGATGAGGTGAGTCGACGGAATGTGGTGGCTGCTTGGACTGCGCAAATTGCAGAATGAGTCGCTCTCGGCCGCCGGAACGTCGGCCCTGGAACGCCATTGCATCCGTTGCATGCAAGTGAGCAGCTCTTGGAGATGGAGTGTCTATGCTTCTGCTCGATTTTGATTGGTCGAAATAGATTAAAAATGGATCCCGTAATCCGGCCCGACCAGTCAAAAAAGCGTTTTTACTTGGTGTTTGTAAGAAACGCGCGGATTGCGGACACTGCAAGTCGACTGCCACGTCAGACTCGGTGGTGCCGTTGCGTAATCGGATCGTTTACTGCGACCGAGACAACCGTTTCGGATAAGATCGTGTCAATATCAACCGCACGACCTCGGAGCTCGTCGACTGCCGATACGCCGTCTTCACAGCTAAGGAGCGAGCCACAGCACTGGATATTTACATGAAGCGCAGGACCGGCGAGCGTCAACGAGCTGTGGACAGCGCCGCGCTGACGCTCCGCCCTGTGCTGATGCTTGACGGCCATGATGACGCTCGGTACATACGTGCACGGCACTTTTTTCGAACAGATACTCTGCCAAAGTGCAACGAAGACGCGTCGTCACTGCTGGTGGTGGCGCCTGCTAACCAGACAAGCTCTCGAGGTACCCTCCGTCCTTGACGAGTCGGGAGAACACGCCGTTCGGGTCCTG
This sequence comes from Phytopythium oedochilum, assembly GCA_023338025.1. Taxonomy (NCBI): domain Eukaryota; phylum Oomycota; class Peronosporomycetes; order Pythiales; family Pythiaceae; genus Phytopythium; species Phytopythium oedochilum. Next base: position 19,773 of record JAADXX010000186.1, on the reverse strand, counting down.
CGCGAGCTTCTTGGGCGAGTCGAACTCGACCGCGCAGCCATCGTCCATGACGAGCACGCGGTCGCTCTCGAGCACGGTCGACAGGCGGTGCGCAATTGTCACCACCGTCGCGCCCTCGAAGTCGCGAGCGATCATCTCCTGCAGCTTGCGCTCGGTCGCATGGTCGATCGATGCGGTCGCCTCGTCCATGACGACGATGCGGCTGCGGGTGAGCAACGCGCGAGACATACAGAGCAGCTGGCGCTCCCCGACGCTGAAGTTATCGCCGTTCTCCGACAGCTCGAACAGCAGTCGATCCTTGAGCTCCAGGACCTGCTCCCGCATGCCGACCTTGGCCAGCGACGCCCAGATGTCTGCATCGTCGAACTCGTCGAACGGATCAATGTACGCTCGCAGCGCTCCTTTGAACAGCACCGGCGACTGCGGGATGATCGAGAGTCTCGAACGGAGCGTCTGCAGTGGGAGCGACGCAATGTCGACACCGTCGATGAAAATGCGGCCAGATGACAGCTCGTTGATCCGGAATAGAGCCATAGTCAAGCTGGATTTGCCGGCACCAGTCCGCCCGACGATCCCGACCTTCTCCTTGCTGTTGATCGAGAATGATACGTCCTTCAGCACCGGCAGACCGTCCTCTTTGTAGCGGAACACGACACGCTCGAATGTGATGGCTCCATGCGCCGGCCACGCCTCTGCCGGTTCGACAACCAGCGCCTGACGGTTGTTCTCAGGCTCAACTGACGCATACTCCATGACGCGCTCCGGGCTGACCATGGCGACCTCGACGAGCGACCAGTGGTGCACGATGTTGGCGAGACCGGCGTTCACATTCAGCGCGTACGCAAAGGACAAACCGACCAGACCCGGAGAGATGGCGGCTCGGAGGTACACGAGCGCCGAGACGACACCGATAAGGACGGCGCACCCGATGAGCTGAATGCGGACAACATACCACTGCTCCGTGACCGTCGACACGATGGCCACTCGGCTGGCAGCGTCCAGTCGAAGTGCCATCTCGGACACCATCCGCTTGGAGACATCCGACCCGAACGCGCGGATGACGGGGAGCCCGGCCTCGCATTGACTCACCAGGCTCAGCACCGGAGAAACGGCGACGTTCTGCAGACGACTGACCTCGCGGAACGAGTCCAGGTAGAAGTCCGCCACGCGCACGTACACCCATACCAGCGGGATAACCAGCACGCCAAGCAATTTGATGGCGTACGCCGCCGTGGCAAGCTGGCACACGGTTGCGAACATGTCACCGATGACCATGCCAAAGATCAGCGGCATGCGGACGTCGATGGCGGAGATGTCGGCGCTGTAGCGGTTCGTGATGCGTCCGATGGGGTTGGCGTCGAAGAACCGCAACGGAGCGTGCAGCAGAGCGCGAGTCATGACATCGAAGAGGTGCCTGGCGCCTCGGATCCCGACCAGCATGACGGTGACAGACCGTACGAACACCATGGCGGCGCCGGCAGCTGCGAGGATGGAGTAGATGGTCATGTCGCGTGCGTGGCTCTCACTGCCAGCAGCGGAGGCTTCGCTCGTCCAGTGGGTCAGCCACAGGTCACTGCTGATCTGGAAGGCTTGCCAGAGAAGCTGCGTCACAACCACGAGGAGACACATCTTGAACCCACCGAGCGACTGGAAGTAGACCCAGAAGACCTGCTTGGACACGCGTCCCTGCTCGCGCTTCTCCTCTTGCACTAGCTTCCCCGACTGCTGCTGCTCTGGAGATGACGGAGAAGGCGCCTGAATATCATCCGCAGTCTCGGTCAGGAACACCGAAGCCGAAGCTTCGCTGCGGTCCGTCGCATCGGAGCGGCGGTCGACACGCACCGCGCCATTCGAGACGTGGATCTTGACGTTCACGACCTCTGAATTGATGACGACCGAGTTGTGCGTGACCAGAATCAGCGTCTTGGCCTTCAGTAGTGAGCCAAAGCACTTGGAGAAGATCTCGCCTTTCACGCGTGCGTCGACTGCAGCCAGCGGCGAGTCGAGGATAAACACGTCCGCGTCCGAGTAGCACGCCCGCGCGAGGCTGATCCGCGCCTTCTGGCCTCCCGAGAGGTTGATGCCGCCGTGGCCGATCTCCGTGGCGTCGCCTGCTGGCAGCTGCTGCAGGTCCGGCAGCAAGCCGCACGCATCCAGTACACGGCGGTACTTTGCGTCGTCGAACGGGTTCCCGAAGAGAATGTTGTCTCGGACACTCATGTTCTGTATCCACGGTTGCTGCGAGTAGTACGCCACGCGACCACGCACACGGACGAGGCCTTCGCGCTTGTCCAGCTCGCCCAGTAGAGCCGAGCAGAGCGACGATTTGCCGGCGCCGACATCGCCATATACGACCGTGAAGTCGCCCTTCTTGATGGAAGCATTCACATCACGCAGCACCAACGGTGCCGAGTTCTCAGCGCTCCAGCTGAAAGACGCGTTCTTGACCTCAACAGCCAGCTCCGCATCCACGCTGCCGCTCAGCACCTCGACGTTATCGGCGTCGTACTCTGGTAGGGAGAGGTACGTGTCCATCCGATCGAGCGACACTTTGGACATGAGCACGATCTGAACGACGTCAGGGAAGTTCTGCAGGGGTTCCCGGAGCGCGTTGAAGAGCGTGATGGCCGTAAACACGGTCGCGGCTGTCAGTGCGCGCTCTAGAACGAGCACGTAAATTGCGAACGAGACGGTCGAGACGACCAGCGGCGTCGCCCACACCGTGAATGTCTCGGAGGCTGCGACCACAAGGAACGTTCGAAGCTCGCGGAGCTCGTCCGCTCGGACATTGGCGATCCGCTCGGCGAACTTGCCCTCCCACGCGTTGAACTTGACCGTTTGGATGGCTCCGAAGACCTCTCTGATCGACCGCATGCGTTCATCGCGATAGCGCAGCATCTTGGCGAAGTACGTGAGTTGGTACTTGGAGATGGCGTAGGTCGTGACCATGGATAGGATGACGATGGCGAGACCCGCGAAGGCCGCGACGCCCAGTACCCAGTAGAGCATGTACACGATCGCGGTCAGCTGGATGGGGACGGCCCAGAGGTTGTTGATGAGCTGGGCAGAGATGGACAGCTTCCTCGTGTCCGACGTGAGCAGGTTGGCCAGCTCGGCACCGGCTGCATCGTCGACGTTGCCCTTGCGGCGCAACACCTTGCGGAAGAGCAGCATCCTCAGCGAAGCGGTCGCTCGGATCCCAATGACGCCGATGTACCAGGCTGCCTGGGTCGAGAGCAGCGCGTCGACGACTCGCGACGCGAAGAAGGCACCGAGCCACCACATTAGGCTGCGCAAGTCGAGCTCTGTCGCCTCAAGCGCACTGATGACACGGTTCAGTACGATGGGAGCGAACAAACTGCACGCGGTCGAGAACAAAGTCGATACGCCGCACAGCGCGACACCAGGACCGTACGTGGCCACGACGGATCGCAGGAGGCGAGAAGAGCTCCCAGCTCGAGCCTCGTACGCCTGGGCGAGCTGGTTGGACACCTCAGCGGACTGGTTCGACGGCTCGAGAGCCCACAGGTCGTCCGTCTCGAGCTGCCGAGTCGAGCCGAGCTGCATCAACGGCGTCGCGAACGAGAACAGGAGTCGGGAGGCCCAGGACATGTCGGACGTGGCCGGCTTCGGCCTCTCCTCGGTCTCGAAGGTGTTGTAACCGTTTGTCGGCTTGCCTCCTGGCTGGCTGTTGTTCAACAGCGACGTCATGGCGGTGGTGGGTCGTGAAAGAGGACTCGGGTGCTTGGGATGGAGGCCGCAAAAGCAGGAATGACACACTAGGTTGGTTGAGACGAGAGCGGTAGGAAGATAGGATTGATGAGCAATGCTTTGGGTGGTGGGGCGGAACAAAGAGTTGCGCAAGAGCCTAGCGCTGTGGACACGCTGAGTCGGTGTGAGTATCACAACGGATCACTTCGGCGCTCAGTCAGTTCTGACAGCACTATTTATGTTGGCGCCAAGCGCGGCGGATGTGCGGATGTGTGGACCAATGGATGGGAATGTTGGTTAGTGTACGGTCATTCCTGTCGTTGAAGTGGTCACGGAACGAAGTGAATGAGGTGCTTTTGTTTTTTGGCAGTCGGCCGAACCAGCAACCAAGCCGCAGGCGTCTTCGTACGCATCGCAATGGATGCGAAGGCGGCATTTAGGGTGGTCGGTGGTCCAATGGAGAAGCAGGAAGCCCCAAAGTAGCGAAGTACACTCGTATGAGGTCTAAATTTACTTGCTCGCCACAACATCCCCGGATTATACTATAGTTCAGGTAAATGATCGCAAGTCACATATTTATGCGACGTGTGATCATTTCATGTTTGTAGTTGCGAACCACCAAGGCCGTCTTTCGTTGGACAGAGTGCAAACCGTTCGACATTCAAAGACACTGGAGGCGGCGAGGACTTCATCTGGCAAAAGCTCAATACTCATTGCTCAACATCATACTCATTCCCCTCGCACTCGCCTACAGAGTCACGGTGCCAGCGAAGACAACGTCCTCGGCGCTCTTGGACACGTACACCGGGCGCTCGCCCGTCACGAGCTGCCAGCTCTCGCTCGTGGTGTTGAAGAAGCTCAGCTGCCGCTCGCGGATGCCGACCGTCACGGTCGCGCTCTGTCCGGCCTCGAGCTCCACGTTGGCAAAGCCCACGAGCGCGATCGAGGCGAACTGCACGCCCGGGTACGCCTTCTCGGCGTTCGTCGGCGGGCCGATGTAGATCTGCGGCACCTCGACGCCCTTGACGCTGCCTGTGTTGGTGACGGTGACGGCCACGCTGAACTTGGCCTCGGCGTGGTCCGGGCTGCACGACACCTCGTAGTGCGAGCCGCCCGACGTCGGCGTCGTGCCGGCCCAGAAGTTGGCGTTCGAGTACTCGAACGACGTGTAGCTGAGGCCGTAGCCGAACGGGAAGTTGACCGTCGCGTTGATGTGGTGGTACCAGCGGTAGCCGCTGTTGATGCCCTCGCTGAAGGTCGCGTTGTTGTTGTCGTCCGTCGCCAGGCGCCCCGGGTACGCCGGGTCGCGCGTCAGCGACGTGTTGGCGCTCGTCGGGTACGTGACCGGGAGGCGGCCCTGCGGGTTGTGGTTGCCGAGCAGCAGGTCGGCCGTGGCCCAGCCGCCCTCCTGGTTCGGGTACATCATCTCGAGCACGGCGGCGACCGAGCCGAGCCACGGCATGGCCACCGGCTCGGCGTTGTTCAGCACCACGACCGTGTTGGGGTTGACGGCCGCGACTTTCTCGATCAGCTCGTCCAGTCCGTCGTCCAGCGTCATGACCTCCTGCGACGGGCTGTTGGCGAACGCGAACACCACGGGCGTGTCCACCTCCTGCGCAAGGTCCACGGCCACCTGGATGTTGTTCGCGCGCTGCTCCGGCGTCACCCACGTCAGGCGCACCGACGTCGGCTCGTCGATCAGGCTCACGATGCTCGCCTCGATGTCGTGCCACCCCTTTTCCAGGTGCACGTACGACTTGATGTTGTCCCAGTTGTCGCGCGTAGCGATCGAGTTGCTCCAAGGCTTGACGCCGCCGTCGCCGAACAAACGGTAGCCTTCCGACTCGGCGCCGTCGACGGCGAGCGTGCCGATGGCGAAGATCGGGCCGTAGTCCTCGTTCGTGTGGTTCTGCCACCGCGGAATGGCGCGCGCGAGCGAGATCGTGTAGTAGCCCGCCGTCTCGGCGTAGAGCTGGCCCGACCACGTGTATGACTCGGCGTGGCCGAGCGCCGGCAGTCCCGAGACGCCCGAGAAGTAGACGATCTCGTCCGTCACGTTGGCTCCGACAGAGGCGCTGCGAGTCAGACCGGGAGTACCATCGGCCGTGCGCAGGTGGGTCGACGGGATGATGCTGCCTTCCTGGTCCACACCGACCGTGTAGGGGATCTCGTCGCCGATTCGCGACCGGAGAGCGTCCAGCGTCGACACGAGGCGCTCCGGAATGCCGTACGCGCGCTCGGCGAAGTTGGTGCCGTGCGTGTACTGCACGCCGTTAGGGCCGATGACGGCGAACGTGCGGTTGCCGTCGAGCGGCAGCGTGGCGTTGTCGTTCTTGAGCAGCACGCCTGACTTGACGGCGATGTCGTACGACAAAGCGCCGTTCTGCTCAATCACATCGGCGGGCAGCGCCGACGAGTTCCCCGTCGTTGTGCCGAGCCATCCGAACTCGTCGTACTTGTTGAGGATGTGGCCCACCGCGCGGTTCAGGTACGACTCGCTCAGGTTCTTGGACACGTAGATGTAGTCGTACAGCGCGCCGTAGTAGGCGCCCGTGGGCATCTCGAGGTCCATGCCGGCGATCAGGCTCTCGGCCGTCGCGTGCGTGGCCAGCCAGTCGCTCATGACGATCGCCTTGCTGCCGTAGTCGTTGCGCACCGTGTCGAACAGCGGCTGGTACTGGCACGCCTGCACGCCGTTCACTTGCGTGTACGAGCACATGAGCGTGGCGGCGTTGCCCTCCTGCAGCAGCGTGCCCGGAGCCACCCAGTAGACCTCCTTGAGCGCCTGGGTGTCGACGATGCTGTTCGTGGTGGACCCACTGGCACCGGTCTGCGAGGGACCGATCTGCTTGGCGTTCGCCATCGTGCCCTGCTCCTGCGTCGCCGTCACGCCCTGCACGCCCAGGCGCGCGTTCAGGTACGGGTCCTCGCTGTACGACTGCCAGAAGTTGCCCTGCCAGACGTCACGCAGGATGTTCACGCGCGGGTAGAGCAGGACGCCCAGGTTGAAGTGCTTGGCCTCCTTGCCGCCGATCACGCCGTGGTTGTACGCGGCCTCGAGCGACCAGGTCGCGGCCACGTTCAGCTGCATCGGGGGCGCCGTCGCGTTCTCCACGATGTTGACGCCGGCCTCGCCGTCCGTGAGGCGGACAGTCGGGATGCCGAGCGCCTCGATGGGCTCGGTGTACCCGGCCTGCTGCTGGTTGCCGTGCGTGTCGGAGAACCCCTGCACGACGATGACCTTCTGCTCCGGGGTCATGGAGTCGATCAGCGAGTCGACCTTGGCGTTGCCGGTGCGCCAGTCGACGGTGGCTTGGAAGTCGTACTCGGCATTGGCGAGGCGCGCCAGCAGCGCCACGGTGATCGGCCACTTGAGAGAGACCATGGCGACGGCCGGAGGCTTGGGCTGGGACTGTCGAGGCCGAGGCGAATTCGGAAATGAGCTCCGGCTGAAGCGACGACGTGGAGCGGGGCGGGGTGGCGGTTTCTAGGCGCTTGGAGCGGCACGGCTGCTCTCAAAGGATAGCATCAGGGATCGGTGCGGGCCTGGAGGATATCCGTGACTTGGCAAGAAATGCAGCATGGATTAGCGCAGGAACGAACTTCAAGGCCGGAGAGACCGGGCCGCAGGTGTGCATACGGCAGTGTACAAGTGACTCGTTCTAGTCGTGCGCGCGCCTGTGTGATCCTGAACAGCTGTCCTCAGCGTTGGACCCTCTCCGTCATCGCAGCAGGAGCATAATCGACTGGAGTTGACCATTCACTTTTATGGCTCAAAGAGTGACAAAACGTGTTGGTTCGAGCAAACACTTCTGAGACGCACAATGCGCTTTATCCTAAACGACCGTTAGCCTAGGCTTTGTCAGGAATGCACTGCAGCAAAGGTTTTCTCGAGCTGCGGTTCTCGTCCTCGCTGAAGCAATCGAGTGCACTAGGCCTACTCGGATCAACGGCGTCTTTTCGGAGACTGTCCTTTGCATGCACGTTTTGGAACTGACCCTTCCAGTGCGAACTTGAAGTTTGGGAGTGTATTGCATACAGTATACAGGACGCCTGTAAACTGAAGGTGATGAGACAGTTGAAGTTGACTGCATGAATCAAGTGATCGACAAGTCGCCTGTGCAACCACACATCCGCGCAGATACGGTATGTTCCGAACTGTATGATGCACACGCAACAACAGCAACAGCAAATGCTTCGGAACTTGGTGGATTTCCGCATGGCTGTTCTCTACGGCTCTGTCCTGTATCAGCCTTGTGCTCCGACTATGTTTTACACTTGGCTTATGCCTGGCCGCTAATAATCTTCCCGCTCTGGCATTCCCTGCTCGCTCGTATCCACAATCTGCCACGTCGGATGCCACTTTTGTCACTTTACACAATGTGTCAGACTGTCAGTGTTGGAAGCCCAAATCCTGAAGTGGGCTCCGTGCACTGTGACGTTCGCCAGCTCTTCGTTGCACTTGAAGCGCCGCACCCCGTTGCACAAAGTGCATAATCACCACCAATTGCTACAGAGGAGCCGGTCTCAGCCCTGATCGAAGCAGAGCCCTCCGCTTCTTTTGCGCATAGCCCAATCCCGCTTGGCTTTTCGGCAGCGTCGGTGGATTACATCGTTGTACCAGGGACCCGCGACTCTGTTGAATGGAGCGCAGCAGACCTAGCGCAGTCTTGTCAACTTGCGTAGACCAACCGTGCTGATTGCCGTGTTGCGGCGTCACTGCAGCAGCCAGTCGTCGAGCGAGTCGCCGCTTGATTTCCACGCTCAGCAACTGCATTAGTAGCAAAAGGGATGGGGCTAACGTGGCGTGGAGAGTCCAGGCCTCTGATCTCACCAAGTGAGGATGATCAGGGATTCTATTGCATGAATTAGAACACCGGGGTTACACCGACTGCTAGATAGCCGGGGCTGAGCCGTTCAGGGTGCCGTTTGTCGGAAGCGAGTCGATGGGTGATCCCAAGTTTCCAGTCGCTTGGGACTGCAAGGTCGGTTGCGGCGATAGGACGCCACCGGAGAGGGCCGAGGATACGGAGTATAAAGGCTCCAGTTGAATCACCGCGTCGTTGTAGCGTGCCCCAGGAGCACCAGAGGAAATCGAGGAGGTCTGATCTCACCAAGTAGTTGACGCTTAGCACAGCACTGGGGGAGCTGTCGCTCCCGTGAAAGCCAACGTTCTCTGATCGGCTCTGTGGTAGATTCTAGAGTGACTTCGTCGTCCTTGAGCTCACCGTCCTGTTGGTTGCTCTATTCTTTCCGGGCTGCGATGAGGGTGGTTCCACAGTCTATTGCGGGCCACTCGTCCTCGATCAGCTCCGTCCCAAGTCGTTATGGAACCGCAGCGAGTGTGTGAGGCTTTCAAGCTCTCCCACCCACTACACGTGAACGGACATCACTGCCACTCGTTGCAATCTACATTCCTGGCACTCAACGCTGAAGCAAGCGCTGATTTCTGATGGGGAGCGGTCGAGCTTGCTGTTGTTGGCTTCGAGGATCCAAAACGACACGAGTTGCGGTCAAGATTCTTGGCACGCCTCAACAGTGAAGCGGAGGAGTTGGTCATGCAGTGTATACTTCCTCTGTCTCGAAATTATCCGATCAAACAAAGCATACGGACTTGCGCCGTGTACGCGTAACTGCTAGCGCACATTGCTGTCCCGCCGCGAAGTCGTCGTGCTCGACGACACTAGGGCCCGGGTCCACTTCCTCGGGAGGCAGCCGCCGCTTGACCGCCATCCGGCCGAATCTCGAGTGAGCCGTCCTCGGCTTCGTCGCCACAGCTCGTCGTCCTGGGACTGCGTGCTGCCAACGGCGGCATGTCCGTGCCGCGTCTCATATTGGCGGGCGTTGAAAAACTGGGAAGACGCGCCCCATGTCGCGCAACCTTCAATTCGATTTTTGAAATATATTTAGAAATGAAAAATCAAAATTAAATTCCAAATGTTGCGGTTTTGGGAAGGTTGGCTGCCAAGCAGCGCCTACCAATCGATAAGCCTGTGCCTACGGCTGCACGGTGTACTGAGGACGACGGTAGCCAATCGTGGACTCCCACGTGCGCGCGTTCTCGAAGCCGTTCTTGGCGAGGCGGAAGTCTACCCACGTCTGGCTCAGCTCCTCGGTCGTCGTCATCACGAACGGGCCTTCCATCACGACCGGCTCGTTCAGCGGCTCGCCCGTCATGACGATCACCTCGAGCGTCTCGTCGTCCACCGCGGTTAACACCACTCCGTCGCCCTCCTTGTCCATCACGATCGCTTCGTGCGGCTCAATGCTGTGGCCGGCGCACTTGCCCGTGCCCGAGACCGCGTACACGAACGTGTTGTGGCCCTGCGGTACCGAGTACTCGAGCTTGGAGCCAGGCTGCAGCCTGAAGTGGATGTACGTCACCGGCGCCTCCGTCTCGATCGGACCCTTCTTGCCAAACACCTCGCCGGCGAACACGATCGCCTCGACGCTCTTGTCCTCATTGAACGCATGCGGCACGGTCTCACGCTGGATCTCCTGGTACCGCGGCTCGATGATCTTGCGGTCCTTGGGGAGGTTGATCCACAACTGCAGTCCGTGGCACTTCTCCTCGTTGACAGGCATCTCGGCGTGCATGATGCCGCGTCCAGGCGTCATCCACTGGAGATCGCCGGCCCGCAGCTCGCCCTTGTTGCCGAGGAAGTCCTCGTGCCGCATGCGACCCGTGGACGTCGGCAGAACGTACGTGACGGTCTCAAAGCCGCGGTGCGGGTGGTCGGGAAACCCGCCGGGGAGACCGACGTTGAACTCGTCGAGCATGAGGAACGGGTCCAGGCTGGGAAGGTTCGAAGTGCCGATGGAGCGGTGCACTCGGGCGCCCACTCCCTCGCCCTGCTCGCGGGCGACGAACCGGCTGGCGATCTGGCGTGACTGGAACATGGGGGCGGTCGAGAGGCTGGCGGGGGCGCGCAGATCGAGTAATGGGCCGCGGAACTCGGCCAAAGACGCCGGCTTTCGCCGTCAAGAACGCCGGAAGTTCCGGCGGAAGGCGCCAATTTCTCACGGAGCTCGTTGATTCGTCGAGGAATCAGATTTTGGCGTGACGAATGGGTTCGGCGACGGTGATTGGCTGGAACGGATGGTATCGTAATCAGTCGCGACTGGCCAAATTCGGCCAAGTATCTTGATGTTTGTATAGATCTGGTTTCAACACAGGAACACCACGTCACACATGGCGGCGATGCAACGCAAACCTGGAGCCGAAAGGATATCTCGAGGCTAGCATTGCCTATCAATCCAGCGACAGCATGGCCATGTGCTTCGATGTATGATGGTGCTCTGCTCTAGCTGCATCAATATGCGGTCAGTCACTGGCTTCAAGCAATTACCGGCTACGTTGTGATACCGACAACTTCGTGCAAATCAACACTTTGCGGCTAAAGTCGATTAATAGATTAGGCGATCGCAGTCGAAGCGTGGTCGGCTCTTGCCTAGAAAGCAAACGCGCTACCGCCGGCGGCGCTGGCGGCCGATCTCGGACCGCCAGCCGTGCGCGTCCTCGAACCCGTTCGTGCGCAGGTCAAAGTCTCGCAGCGTCTCTTGGATTTCCTCGCGCGAGCTCATGACGAACGGGCCGTACTGGAAGACGGGCTCCTCGAGGGGCTTACCGGAGATCACGACGAGCTCCAACGGCGAGTCGCTCGCCGCGTCCAGCTTGACTCCATCGCCGTCCTTGTCCATCACGATCGCCTCGTGCGGCTCAATCGACTTGTCCACAAGCGACCCCGAGCCAGAGATGCCGTACACGAACACGTTGTGGTTCTCCGGCACCTCGTACTCGAGCTTGGAGCCAGGCTGCAGCCTGAAGTGGATGTACGTCACCGGCGCCTCCGTCTCGATCGGACCCTTCTTACCAAACACCTCGCCGGCGAACACGATCGCTTCGACGCTCTTGTCCTCATTGAACGCATGCGGCACGGTCTCGCGATTGATCTCCTGGTACCGCGGCTCGATGATCTTGCGGTCCTTGGGGAGGTTGATCCACAACTGCAGTCCGTGCGCGCGCTCCGTACTCGCGGGCATCTCGGCGTGCATGATGCCGCGTCCAGGCGTCATCCACTGGAGATCGCCGGCCCGCAGCTCGCCCTTGTTGCCGAGGAAGTCCTCGTGCCGCATGTGGCCCTTGGACGTCGGCAGCACGTACGTGACGGTCTCGAAGCCGCGATGCGGGTGGTCGGGGAAGCCTCCAGGAAGGCCGACGTCGAACTCGTCGAGCAAGAGGAACGGGTCGAGGTTGTGCAGCTTTGGAGAGCCGATGGAGCGGTGCACTCGCGCGCCGGCTCCCTCGGACACCTCGTGCGCCACAAAGCTCTTGGCGACGGTCCGCGGCTTGAACGCCGGCATGGCTGGCTACAATAGAGAGATCAGAGGGTGCTGCGGTCACGGACAGTCGGGGAATGAGGCCGAGCTGCGCGCTGGGCAGGCGAGGAGGTAGGACACGCGCGCAGGCAATCAATCATCACCAGTGCGTGGCCATTCGGACCCGATTTCGCGAAATGTCGGCAGTACTGCGAGTCACGGAAGTGCACCACTTTGATTGGCTAATTTCGCAGGATTGGTAATCACGGTATTATAAAAATGTGTGTTTGCCACAGTACGCACATATCAGATTGAACAGTCTCTACCGTACTGATTGTATCATTTTTACAGCTCGTTTCGGTACTGTTATCTATTTAGACGTGAATGACTGTACACTTGTCTCGGGCAGGTGACCAAAAGTCGACAACGAAAGCAGGACGAAGCGATGGCGACGCCGAGCCGCCACGGAAATGTACGTGCCTGTTTCTCCGCCCCAGCGAGCGCGACGAGCTTCGGCGGGCTCCCTGCCTGACCGCAGACGCGTGCTTGTTCGATCGGCCTGTCTACAGCGCCGTCCACGGCTCTCTGGCTGTCTGTAGAGCGCGAGAAACTAAGCGTCGACGCTGACGGCTGTGACGCTTGGTGGATGGATACATGGACTTGTACGCAGGCGCGCCTGCCGCCCGAGGTGAACCGCATCCTGTACGTGCGCAACCTGCCGTTCAAGGTGTCGTCCGAGGAGATGTACGACATCTTCGGCAAGTACGGCGCGATTCGGCAGATCCGGCTGGGCGTGAACAACGACACGCGGGGCACGGCCTTCGTCGTGTACGAGGACATTTACGACGCCAAGAACGCCGTGGACCACCTCTCGGGCTTCAACGTGGGCGGCCGCTACCTCATCGTGCTCTACTACCAGGCCAACCGCATGCAGCAGCGCAAGCTGGCGGCCGCGGACGTCGAGAAGCAGAAGCAGGAGATCCAGGACCTCAAGCACAAGTACGGCGTCGAGTAGTAGAAGCGGGTGGATGGATGGAGTCCCCATGCATGCCACGAGTACGACTTGGGTACTTTAAAGTACCTTCATTGCAGGCATTGCAGCGACACACACACACACACGGCCATACTACTGGGGGGGGGCGATAGTAAAGTAGAGTGTCAACGAGGCACAACGTTCATGTTCGCATTCCGTTCTGATCACCCATCGACATGCCGAGACTTGCTCTGGACGAGTACCCTGGGGCGTTCCAGGCGACACCTACGGGTCCTGTTGCGAGTCGCAACGCGCTCTAAATGACGGCGGCCTCGTTCTTGAGCTTGTCGACGAGCTGGTCGACGTCGGCGACCTTGATGCCGGCCTTGCGCGCCTCAGGCTCCTTGACCTCGAGCACCTGGATGCGCGGCGTGAGGTCGACGCCGAGCGAGTCGGCGGCCAGCACGTCGATCTTCTTCTTCTTGGCCTTCATGATGTTGGGCAGCGTGGCGTAGCGCGGCTCGTTGAGGCGCAGGTCGGCCGTGACGACGGCGGGCAGGCCGAACTTGATGGTCTCGACGCCCGCGTCCGTCTCGCGCGTGACCGACACGTCGCGGCCGTCGACCACGACCTCCGAGGCGAACGTGCCCTGGGCCCAGTCCAGCAGGCCGGCGAGGATCGGGCCCGTCTGCGCGGCGTCCGCGTCGATCGACTGCTTGCCGCAGATGACGAGGTCCGGTGCCTCCTTGGCCACGATCTCCTTGAGCAGCTTGGCGACCGCGAGCGGCTGCAGCTCCTGGTCCGTGCGCAGGTCCGTCTCGACGTGGATGCCGCGGTCCGCGCCCATGGCCAGCGCCGTGCGGATCGTCTCCTGGCTCTGCTTGGGCCCGATCGACACGGCCACGATCTCCGTCGCCACCTTCTTCTCCTTGAGCCGGATGGCCTCCTCCACCGCGATCTCGCAGAACGGGTTCATGCTCATCTTGACGTTGTTCAGGTCCACGCCCGTGGGCGTCACGCGCACCTTGACGGCGTAGTCCACCACGCGCTTGACCGGCACCAGGACCTTCATCGCGACGGACTTCTCTGTAGTAGTAGGAGGAGGAGGGAGGGTAGCTACGAGGGGGAGGAGGAGGGAGGGAAGTGGTTGACGGGCGGCGAAGATCGATCGGCCGACGCTCGGGTGCTTGTTCACTGCACGTCCTTGCGCCAGAGCACGCGCCGCCTTACGCCGGATTTCAACGAGGGGGGGTAAAAAACAAGACGTAAAAAACAGCTTCAACATGTTTTAAACTATTTACAGATACATGATTCGCTGAAAGTACGGGATTTATCCAGGTTGGGCCCCTGTGATTCGTAAAAAATAAAGGGCGTGGCGCACGGCGGGTTCCGCACGTGCCCCACGTGATGCGCGCTTTCGATGTGGTGAACATAATTGATTCTTATATGTAGTGTGGCGTACCCCATATAACCTAGCATATCGAGCTTAAACTAGGACGTGTCTTCTGGACGAATTGCCACGATGCGCAAGCGCTTCCGGTGGAGGAGCGCAAGAGCGCGGCCGGCATCAGTCCGCGTCTCCCTCTCTATCCCCTCTCCAGGACGGCCCAAGCTCCCGACCGCTTCCCCCAATGAGCCGCGCGCTGCTCCAGCTGTCGGCGCTCCAGCGGCCGCGCCGGTCGCTGCCGCACCGCCTGCCGTCGCGGCTGCCAACCGCCTCGCTCTCCTCCTCCTCTTCGTCCTCGTCCTCCTCGCCATCGTCGGCGACCATTGAGGACGAGTACCAGGACATTGCGCACGAGAGCGCGGTGTCGGGCGTGTTCGCGCTGCCGACGCCGCTGCAGCTGGAGAGCGGCGAGGAACTGCCGGGCGCGCAGGTGGCGTACACGACGTACGGGTCGCTCAACGCGGCGCGGGACAACGTCATCGTGCTGTGCCACGCGCTGACGGGCCACTCGCTGGCGCACCAGTACTGGAACGCCATGGTCACGCCCGCGTGGACGGACAAGTACCTGGTCGTGTGCAGCAACATCCTCGGCTCGTGCTACGGGTCGACGGGCCCCGCGTCCGTGGACCCGCGCACGGGCGCGCGCTACGGGCCGCGCTTCCCGGCCGTGACGCTGCGCGACGCCGTGGAGATGCAGAAGCGCCTGCTGGTCGAGCACCTCGGCGTCCGGCAGGTGCAGGCGGTCGTGGGCGGCTCGCTCGGGGGCATGCAGACGCTCGAGTGGGCGTTTGAGGGCCCCGAGTTCGTCAAGCGCTTCGTGGCCATCGCGTGCAACTCGCACCACTCGGCGTGGCAGATCGGCGTGAGCGAGCTGCAGCGGCAGGCCATCTACATGGACCCGCTCTTCCGCGGCGGCGACTACGACCCGGAGCATCCGCCGACTCAGGGGCTGTCGCTCGCGCGGCAGATCGCCATGATGAGCTACCGCACGCACGCCGCGTACATGGACAAGTTCGGCCGCGCGCGCGTCACAGCAGAGGGCCCCGCGCGCGACTCGAAGCACGGCGCGCCCTTCCTCGTGCAGACCTACTTGGAGCACCAGGGCGAGAAGTTCCTCTCGCGCTTCGACGTCAACTCGTACCTGGCGCTCACGCACATGATGGACACGCACGACGTTGGTCGCGGCCGCGGAGGCGTCGCCAAGGCGCTCTCGACGCTCTCGCAGCCCGCGCTCGTCGTCGGCGTCGACTCGGACGTGCTGTACCCGGTCTCGGAGCAGCGCGAGATTGCCGAGCAGCTGCCGAACGCGCAGTTCGTGTCGCTCGCGTCTCCCCACGGCCACGACGGCTTCTTGCTCGGCCAGGACGAGATCAGCGACCTCGCCATGCGCTTCCTCGCCGACAACTAGCTCGCCGCTGACGCCGCCTGGTGTAGATACTAGTAGTAGTTAGTCGTGTCAGGACGCGAGTCTGCATGTTTGCATGTGTGCATATCTTTCACGGAAGGCTGAGCCCAGGGTCCCGCTGCAGGATGCGCGCGGCCCACGGCTCGGCCTCGTGGTTATAAGCCCCGAACAACAGCGACGAAGGAGCGCGGCCACCGAGTCTCCTTGGGTTGCTCGCTGCTTCCTTTCTCACCGCCGCACCAACCACCGAGTCCACTTGGGTCATTCCCGTCCATTTACATAGTCTGTCGGTATATCTGGCTTGTTCACTTGTACAGGAGCGATGAGAGCTGCGAAACGCGCTTGTTCGAGTGCCGGAAGCGCGATGCGAGCCGCCTGTTGAGCAGCTTGAGAACCTCGACCGCTGTGTGCGGAGAGCTCGCCTCGAGGCGCTCCATGGCGTCGGCGCTAAGCCGCAGCACGACACAGTCGGCCGTCGCCATGTACTTGTACATCTGGGCAGCGCCACCAGCTCCCGACATGTTTGGCGTGATGACGGAGCCCGCGCCGATTTTGAGCAGTCGTGACTTGGCAGTCGTGAACGGCGTCCACTGCGAAGGCTCGGGCATCGCGAATGACAGGCGCCGCGTAATCGTCGTCCCCAGCGACTCGGACTCGAGGGTCTCCTCGTCGTCGATCCTTGACCCGCCGTCCACCATTGGGGTCGACGACGATGACGGAGTGGTCGATTCTGACGCTGTGATGAGGTCTGGTACCACAACACCGGGGATGTTCCGCGCCGTCGAGAACTCTGAATCCGACATGATGTTGATGAAGCCGAAGCACACGAAGTACGTGTCTCTGCTTGCGTACGGTGTAAGGAGTGGTGTGCCGCTTGCGACGTTCACAATGTCGAGGTACGCGGCCAGAGGGAGGAGCTTCTGCATGTCGATTGTGGTGACGCTGTCGCTGACTTCGTGGAACGACATGAAGTGCTCCCACAGCTCAAGCTGGCTCATGCGCTTCCACTCGTCGATCGATCCGGTTGTCTGGGTCTTCAGATCGTCGGGCAACAGCTCGTTCTCACATATCTCGAGCGCGATGTCGACGTCGCTGCTTAGCAAGTGAACGCGCTGCGAGTACTGGTTCTGGCGCAGCGCGAGCTCGATCGACGGCTGCAGCCCGCAAAAGTAAATGTCGAACATGTAGCGGTCTGCTAGCACCGCTGCCTTCCGAAAGTTGAGCAGAGCCGTGGCATCAAAGCTCGGTACGAGGCCGAAGTCGATGATGACAAACTGCAGCTTGGGGAAATCGAGTGATCGCACGCGCGTGTTGATGCGCTCGACAATGTTGACCGAGGTCCCGAAGAACAGGTAGCCTTGAAGTCGTAACACAAAGATGGAGGATCCTTCCGCGTCGAGGAAGCGCGTTTGCTCTGGCGTTCGATCGACGGCGCTGCGTGTGAGCGCTCCCGTCGTCTCGTGGTGGACACAGCCAACCTCGTAGATGCGGTAAATGAGCTCGGCCATTGAAATCACAATGCCAAGCGCCACGCTCTCCAGCATTCCAATCACGAGGAAGCTTGAGGTGATCAGCACCACGATCCCCTTCTCGACGGGCTTCAGGAACTGGAACGGAGCGACGAAGTACGCTTCGAGGAAATGGAGACCCACAGAAAGAAGCAAGCCGCCAAAGATGAACTTGGGCACGTACTGCAGCATCCGAATGCCCTGCGACCAGAGCATGACGATCAGTGCGGCGCACACGAGCGCTGGCACCTTTTCGTTGGCTTCGAACTGCTTCATGATGCCCATGGCTGACAGGTAATGACAACCCCCGCAGCAGCCGAGCACGCCACTAGCCATGTTGGCTAAGCCGATCACGCGCATCTCGTTGTCTGGAGAGATCTCGCGACCGAACAGGGTCGAAAGCGACGTCGTTGCCACACTGTACTTGAGTGCACCGAGGATCACGAGGGAGACGAGGTAGCCAAGACACTCATGGGTAAGTGCATGCCATCCAATGTGGTCGAACTTGACGTGCCTCCACGCATACCACATGGGCGTATCACGAACGACTTTCGCCTCCCATGCAAACACCCAACCTTTAGCTCCTTGATGCTCGAGGTCCATGCCAGTAAGCCACATCGAGACTTGGTAGGCCAACAGCGACGCAATCAGGAGGCACGGGAAGGATATCGCGACTGGGATCTTGAGGTGCTGGCCAAATCTAGCAAGGCTAGCAAACAGCACCGCTGGCCAGATGAGCAGTTGCTGTTGAAAGGTGAAGAATTTCGCCGTGTACGCCTTGCTCGATGCCATGTGGATGCCATTTCGCATAAGCTCGGCGCCGATACCAGACAAAAAGCCCGCAATGACTGTCCATTGCGGTTGAAGCGCAGATCGTTAGCGATACTGCAGCTCCATCCACAGCAGTAGACACGAATGCGTGTACCTGGATACGGCATGTAGTTTGCGATTGACGTGACGCGAAAAAGCCCCATGACAAGGAACACGGCTCCGAGGATCACGGACGTGAGTGACACCATCACGATCGTCGTGGGCAGCGCGTGGTCGATGTCTCCGTCATAGTGGTGAGTGATCTTGTCCGCCATGGAGGACATGATGGGTGCGCTGTAGTCGCACCAGCAGCATAATGCGCAGATCGTCAACACGCTGGAGCTGTCACGTAAGGCAACGCAAGACAACGACGCACTACGTACACGAAGACGTCGATAGACCCGAGGGTCCACGGCGCGCGGCTCTTCCACGCGAGCACCACGCACAGCACGGCGGTGCCGAGCAGGTTCATGTCGATGAAGTCGGCGATGACGGTCGCGAGTGGCGTGCCGTGCCCCACCACCACACTGGCGCACGAGACTGCCAGCGTCGACGAGAGCAGGAACGCGATGACACCCGAGGTCAAGTTGACCAGCGCCGTCACGACTCCGCTCTGCACACGCTTGAGCAGCGGCTCGCCCTGCTCCTCTTCCGCGCCCGACAGCGCGCGAGCAGTTACCGCGAAGAAGCTGCCCCTCGCCGCGCGCGGTGCGCCGTTCTCGCCGCTGCCGTAGCTGTGGCGCACGCTCTTGTTCCGCGCAGTGCCGAACCCGCGGCCGCCGCGCGAGTCCTGCCGCGCCAGCAGCCCGCGGTCCTGCCCAAAGTAGTTGCCGCCCTGGTAGCTGCTGACGCGGCGCATGAGCAGCGCCTCCTGCTGGTCGCGCGACTGCATCATGTGCGCCGAGCTCACGTGCATCCGCGGGGACCAGCCCCCGCCGCCCGGGCTCAGCGGCGTCACGTCCACCGACCCGCGCGCCAGCGGCAGCGCCGACGACTCCATCCCGACGCTTGACCCCCCGAGCAATGCGCGGCGCGCCGGCCTTTCTCGCTGTGCGTTTCCCTTTCCTGAGCAAGGAGAAAGGGCAAGTGGCGAACTCAGATGGCGCGCCCCTGTCGCCCCCAGCCAGCACAGCTGGCCGCGTACAATTCAACACCGTGCTAATACTAGGGCTGACAACGTTTGGGCAGTTGACAACTGACCTACGATCAGTTGTAAACTGCGCAAGTCTAGTTTTAAACTGTCCAAACTGCTTCTAAGTTTGGGTCAAAACTTTGATCGTATTTTGTCTTAAACCCCCCAAAACCGTTTGTGGCTCCGAGGTGGTCATCACAACAGCCGTCTCGCTGCAGATCGCTATACCTGTCGGTAGCGCGCGCAGCAGGGGGACACAAGCGCGGTCACGGTTTCTAGTCCTCCTCCGTCTGCCGCGTCGCCGCCTTCAGAGCCCACGGTGCGGGACCTCGAGCGCCTGTCCCCATACACGGACGGCGTTTGCCTTGGCTGTAGTCGCCGCGGCAGTCGGGCGACATGCTGGCACTCGCACTGAGCGTTGCCGAGGTCGACTATAATAAGGTGAGCAGCACGGCTGGCAACCTGGTC
>JAADXX010000185.1:0-39760 GCA_023338025.1 Phytopythium oedochilum | reverse complement strand
GTTGGATCCCAACGCCCCCCCCCCCCTCTCCACTTGCCGCGCGCCACTTCCGGAAACCGCCCCCAGTCCCCACCCAGTCTTAGTCACAGTAGTAAGAAGCCGCCGCCCGGAGAACGAGCAAGATGGCGCCGCCCAACGTCGACAACATGGTCACGCTCAAGGTGGACAACGTGCCGTTCACGGTTGGGTGAGTCCTGCTGCCGCCGCCGGTCCCGTCCCGTCGCGCGCGCCTGCCTGCCTGCCTGCGTTCTGCCTGCGTTCTGCCTGGCTGCGTGTTGCGTGCTGCATGGTGGTCGCCCGTCCCGTCCCGTCCCGGCCGGCGCTGTTCCGGCGTCGCGAGCGAGAGCGAGAGCCGGCGAGAGCGAGCGCAGCGAGAGCCTCCGCCCCCCGGCCGAGCGCGTGTGTCGGCGCGGGCGTCGCGCGTCGGCGGCCCTGCTCCTGTCGTGTCCCGGTGGTCGCTAATGCCCGTCCCCGTTCCTTGTGTTGCCCGCGGACGCCCCTCGTCGACCCAGCGCGGAGGAGCTGCGCGAGATCTTCGACAAGTGCGTCCTCCCCTCCCCCCGATCTGTACGTGGTGGGTGGCGGCGCGCGCTCGGCGCTGACGAAAGTGCTGCTGCCTGCTGGCCGCAGGTACGGCGAGATCGGCGACGTGTACATCCCGCGCGCGCGCGGGTCGAGCGAGTCGCGCGGGTTCGCGTTCGTGCGCTTCATGAACCGCCGCGACGCCGAGGACGCGATTGCGGCCGTCGAGGGCCAGGACTTCCAGGGCCGCGAGCTGCGCGTGCAGTTCGCCAAGCAGCGCCGCCCCGACAACCCGCGCGAGTTCTACTCGACGCGCGACGGCGGCCGCGACGGGGGCCGCGACGGAGGCCGCGACGGAGGCCGCGACCGCTACGACGACCGCGACCGCTACGAGCGCCGAGACAGCCGCGAGCGCGGCCGCTACGACGACCGCGACCGCTACGACGACCGCTCGCGCCGCCGCTCGCGCTCGCCCGACCGCCGCGACCGCAGCCGCTCCCCGCGCCCGCGCAGCCGCTCGCCGCGCCGCCGCAGCGCGTCGCCCCGTCGCGACTGAGGCGGCCGGCCGCAAGCGCTGGACGATGGGGAGGACGGACGCCGCGCTGCGATAACGCCCCCGGTCGAATGAATGCTCGCTCTCTGCAACGGCAGCCTGTTGTGTATTTCGTTGCGTTAGTGAGGGCGGAGGAGGAGGGGGAGGAGAGCGGACACGCCGACAGGTGCAGCGTCAAAAATGGCGACAGCGTGCGCGGGGGGGACATGGCGCGGCCGTCACGACATGATGATGAGGAACACGAAGAACGCGACCACGGCGATCATCATGCCGGCGCAGTAGAGCGCGCGCATGTCGCGGTCCACCGAGTCGTAGCCGCGGCGGCGGTAGCACGTGACGCCGATGTACGCGGCCAGCGCGACAATGCCGAGCACGCCCACGCCCACGAACAGCCGCGACAGCGTCTTGCTGCTCGCGCCGCTCTTCTCGCGGCCGGCGCCGGTCGCGGTCGAGGACGAGCCGCTGCTCGCACCCTGCGCCGCCTGGCAGCAGCCGAGCAGCGCGCCGCTCACGGGGTCCGGGACGCAGCAGCCCGCGTCCGTCGCGCAGCAATCGAGACCCGCGTCAGCGCACGTCGGCTCGTCGTGGCAGGTCAGCTCATCGATGGACGGCGCGGCCGTCTCCGCGATACAGCAGTCGAGCGTCGCACCGCTCACGGGGTCGGGAACACAGCAACCCGCGTCCGTCGCGCAGCAGTCGAGACCCGCGGCAGCGCACGTGGGCTGGCTGTGGCACGTGTCGGCCTCGTTGCCTTCTTCAGCGACCGAGTTGGTCGTGGTAGGAGTCGGCTCGCAGCAGTCGAGCGTCGGCCCCGGTCCCGAGCAGCAGCCGCCCGGCTGGGCACAGCAGTCCAGGCCCGCGGCGGCGCACTGCGGCTCGTTGAAGCACAGAGCCTGGGTCCCGTTCGCGCTGCCGCTCGGACGCTTCGGCGGAGCGAGCGTCGCCGGGTGCTGGTTCTTGCAGCAGCCGAGCACCACGCCACTTAGCGGGTCGGGCTGGCAGCACCCGTCGACGGAGTTGCAGCATCCAAGGCCAAGGACGCCGCACTGGTGCTCGCCGAAGCATGCGTTCGGCGGCACCACCGTCTCCTCCTTGGGGCAGCACCCCAAGTTGCTAGGGCAGCAGCCGGGGAGCGTCGAGCAGCACAGCAGCGCCGTGCCATTGTCGCCAGCGGTGCTGCACGCCGGATAGCCGAAGCACATGTCGTCCTCGGTCGACTTGGGCTGCGTCAGCACCTTGCGGTTCTTCTGGGAAAACCACGACGGACGCGTGGCGATCCAGTACATGGAGTTTGACGGCGAGTTCCACGTGTCGAACGACTTGACAGTGAACATGAGCTCGTCCCATGCAGTGGCGGCGTCTAAGATGGCGTGGTCAAGCACGACGAACGAGCGCCAGATGTCATACGGGTCCAGGCTGCCCATGTCGCCGGCGATCATTGGGTACTCAGTCACGACGAACGGCTCCCCGATCAGGTACGGCGTGATGGGCGTGAACGGGAGCATGTTGATGCCGTGCATGTACACGGGGCGGTCGCCGAACCACGTGTTGTACACGACGGACATCTCGCCCACGACGCCCACCATGGCGTTCTTGGAGAAGATCGGCTCGTAGATCTGCGAGTCCTTGCGCATGTGCCAGTACTTCTTGGCCGAGCGCAGCTCCATCGCAAGCATCAGACGAGCGTACTGGTGGTACGACGTCGGGTCTTGAGCGTCGTCGTCCAGCGACGAGAAGAGCGTCATGGCGTAGT
The DNA here is from genome assembly GCA_023338025.1 of Phytopythium oedochilum. Classification (NCBI taxonomy): domain Eukaryota; phylum Oomycota; class Peronosporomycetes; order Pythiales; family Pythiaceae; genus Phytopythium; species Phytopythium oedochilum. The sequence goes on along the minus strand of JAADXX010000185.1, from coordinate 36,932 downwards.
AGGCGTTCACGCACTCGCTGCTGCTTTCCTGCGACTTGCCGCCTTCCATCGGAAACATTCCGCTCGCGTACGAGTGCCCAACGAACCAATCCTTGTGCCGCGCGACGGGGAAGAACTGGTTCGCAGGCAGATCCGCGAAGAACGGCATCTTCGAGTGGAGCGGAGTCCCGATGTCCGCAAGCAGCATAGCGCACGCGAGCACATGCTTCTGGATGAAGGCTGGGTCAAACCTGCGCACCACGGAGAGCGCGTACATGAAGTATCCGTAGTGGAACTGTCGGAAAGCCAAGCAAGCATCCCAAAAGAGGTTAGATCAATCGGTTCCACAGTCAGCTGTCGCATCACAAAACATCCTCGGGACGTACATGATGGTCGTTGTAGTACCCGTTGCCGTAGTCGGCCTCCTGGTTCCGCAAGCCAAAGCTCGTGACAACGCCACCGAAGGTCTCGTCGTACACCAGTTTGTCCGGGTTCGTCCCGTCCAACCACGGCTCGATCGCGTCTTCGATCTTCTTGAGCTCGACTGCAACGATGTCGTCCTGGCCAAACTTGTCCGCCATCAACAGGAGCCGCGTCTCGCGTCCGATTTGCTTCCCGAAGTTGTACGAGTCATCGCCGGCTAGTATCGGGTACTTGTTGATATCCTGCTTCAGGTTTGCGATGATCTTGTCCTTCGCAACTTGCCGCATGGCCAATCGCCGCGCCTTTTCCTCTGCTTTCGGCATCCCGTTCATCAACTTCGCGTCGTACTCGTCGCTGAATAAGCCATCATCCGCGAAGTTCCACTCAACAGGCGGAAGGCGCTCGCGCATGTACCACACATCGCCGAGCACACCCTTCATGAGACCCCGGATGCTCGAATACCGGAGGATCTTCACCACCTTGTTGGCGCCAACAGTAGCTTGACTTTTCGACTGGACTTGCATGATATCCATGTGGTGCGGCAACGCTACCATAAGAAGCTCAGCCTTCCGGCGGATGGAGCTGTCGGTGTCAGGTGCGAACGCGGCGAAACTCTTGGTCTTCCACCGGAACTCGAGGTTCACCTCGCTGCTGTCGGCAGGCGCGGCGGTGAAGTTCACCTCGCCCCCAGTCGGATACACCGACGCGGACTCTAGCAGATACGGCATGGTCGTCGCGTCCAGCGACAGGGCGACTCGGAGAGCGCCGGTGAAGGCTTGCTTGGCGACGACTCGCCCATCGGCCATCTCGAGCTCCAGCGCCGGATCCGACGCAAAGATGTACCAGACCTGCCCGTTGCTGACTTGGATGCTGTAGACAGCGAACTCGACGTCCGACCCGTCCATGAAGACGAGCTGGTCCAACTTCTTGAGGCGCGCGAGCGTCAGTCCGTCTGTGGACTCGATGACGGGGCGGCTGCTGGTGTACTCCATCGTGATGTAGGGCGAGCCGCGCATGAGCAGCAGCGTGAACTCCTCCGACTGCTGGCGCAGGAAGCGCACTTGTACGCCGAACGAGTCGAAGCCGACGACCTGGTGGGCCGTGGGCGGCGCGACCTCCGCCTCCGAGGCCGAGCTGAGCACGAGCTGCGCGATGAAGCCGCTCTGGATGACCGTGGGCGTCACGACGCGGAAGGGGAACGACACGTGCGCCTTCTGGCCCAGCAGGCGGAACACATACGGCATGGACACGACGTTGGACTCGCCGTGCTCCAGCACGAGGTTGGTCCACCACGCGCCGGTCGGGAAGGGCATGTCCGCCAGCACGGTGGGTCCCGCGGGCCCCGCGAGCGCCTCGGCGCCCGCGAACAGCGACGAGGACAGCTGCAGCGGGTGCGGCTCGATCGGGAAGGGCAGCGGCTGCTGCCGCGCCATCGTCACGTTCACCGCGGCGCCCGCGAGCGACGCGCCGAGCGCCAGGAGGGTCGACAGGAAGGCGGTGCCGGCCCGCATCTCGCCCCAGCCTTTCTAGATAGAGGAAATTCGATAGTGAGACGCAACGAACAAGATCGGCTCCCCTCCCGTCCCGCACGCACTTCAAAATGGGGACGAAAAACCAGGGAAAGGGCGCAGTATTCAGGGGTGCAACAGTGGGACAAAACGTTGAAAGCGTCCTGAACTAGGGTGCTGATTTCCCAAAATACTACTAAAATAACGTAAAAGACGTGTAAAAGGGTCAGTGACACACCATTTAAGGCTATATTCGACCGTCGTGCATGAGTCGTTGGGTTCCCAGATTGTTCCCGTCGATCAATGGAGGTGGCGGCCCGGCGCGGCCGTGCGCTGCTGCGTCCGCGCGCGCCGGCGCTGCTGCGATGCTGGACGTCGGGCGATGCTGCAGCGGCGGCCAAGCACGTGGTGGTGGGCATGTCGGGCGGCGTGGACTCGTCCGTGGCGGCGCTGCTGCTCAAGCGCCAGGGCTTCCACGTCACGGGCGTCTTCATGAAGAACTGGGACGCCAGCGACGAGCAGGGCGACACGGCGTGCCCCGTGGACGCCGACTACCAGGACGCCAAGAGCGTCTGCGACCAGCTCGGCATCGAAGCGCGCCAGGTGCGTGCAGCGCGGCGCCCCAGAAGGGTGCGATGGCGGTCGATAGTAACGCCGTCAATTGCAGGTCAACCTGGTGCAGTCCTACTGGAACTCGGTCTTCGCGCCGTCGCTCGAGAGCTTCGAGGAGGTGCGCGCGTCCTTTATATTGGAGCCAGCGCGGTGGTGGTCGATCGCCTGGTACTAACACGCGTCCGCGCAGGGACTCACGCCGAACCCGGACATATTGTGCAACCGCGAGATCAAGTTCAAGGCGTTCCTGGACTACTGCGAGCAGATCGGCGCCGACTACGTGGCGACGGGCCACTACGCCAAGCTGCGGCCTCCGGCCGAGGGCGAGGCGTCCCCGCGGCTGTTCGAGGCGCGCGACGGGTCCAAGGACCAGAGCTACTTCCTGTCCAACGTCCCGGGCAGCGCGTTCGCGCGCGTGCTGTTCCCGCTGGGCGAGCTCGAGAAGTCCGAGGTGCGCCGCATCGCGGCCGACGCGGGGCTGTGCACGGCCGAGAAGCGCGACTCGGTCGGCATCTGCTTCATCGGCAAGCGCAACTTCGCTGACTTCATCCACGAGTACATCCCCAGGCAGACGGGCTCGTTCGTCACCGTGGACGGCGAGCGCGTGCACCAGCACAAGGGCTTCACGGCGTACACGGTCGGCCAGGGAGCGAGGCTCCAGGGCATGCGCGAGAAGTGGTTCGTCGTGGGCAAGCGCAAGCAGGACCACGCGGTGATCGTCGCCCCGGGCACCCGGCACCCGGCGCTCTTCTCGGACGAGCTGTTCGCCGACGCGGCCGGCTTCAGCTGGATCGCGGGCGAGCTCCCGCGGGAGCTGAAGGACGCGGGCAAGATGCGCTGCCGCTACCGCGTGCGCTACCGCCAGGACCTGGACGACTGCACCGTCTCGCTCGTCGACGAGGAGACCGTCCGCAGCGCGGCCAGCGCCTTGCACGACTGGCAGGACGCGGCGGACAGCGGCGGCGGGAGCGGCCGGCAGTTCCTGCGCGTGGACTTTGACCATCCGCAGCGCGGAGTGACGCCGCAGCAGGCGCTCGTGCTGTACCGCGAGGACGGCATGTGCTACGGCGGCGGGCCCATCGCGTGCGCGGGGCAGACGTACTTTGAGCGCAGCAAGCCGCTCGGCCCGGACGTGAACGACTGGCACGTAGGGTAGGTGGTAGGTCGGCGGACGAATAGAGGTCGATGTGGAGCTTGACCGGTTGAACACGCACTCGCGGATATCTAATCGAAACAGTAGCTTTCTCAGCTTGCAAACGCTTTTTGTAAAATACCTAATCAAATACGCTGTTCTAGTAAGTATCGCCGACTTGGAAGGATGGAGCCGGACGCGCAGGTGACGGCGGGCGGGCGGGCGTCTGGGCGAGTGCCGATGCCGCGCCAGTAGCTAACGCGCTGCGCTGTGTGTGTGTGTCTTGGCCGTGTCTGTGTCGGTGGCAGTACGCGCTGCACGACGCGGCGGCGTTCACTCCGCAGTGGGCGGCGCACGTGCGGCTGACCCCCGAGCTGCTGCGCAAGCTCACGCGCGCCGCGGACGCGCAGATCTCGATCCGGCTGAATACGGCGGGCGTCGCTTCGCTCGGGAGGAACAAGAAGACGAGCGTGCTGACGGTCACGGCGCCGCGGTCGGACGACAGCGAGGAGGAGGAGGAGGAGGAGGACGCGCTCGCGTCCGAGCAGTACGAGCTGCTGTCGTTCCCGGAGGACCCGCGCGTGAACCACGTCTGCGCCTTCCGGCCGGTCTCTACAGGCGCAGAGGGCGGTGATGCAGGCTACGCCGTCCACCGGACGGGCACGATCCACCAGAAGCTGATCGTGCAGCGGCTGCTCGACTCGAGCGAGAAGGACCGCATGAAGGATCGCCACGCGCGGTCCGTCATGGAGTCCAAGGCGCGCTCGTCCAAGCTCATCGAGGCGGTCGAGGGCCCGCCGGAGGCGTCCAGAGCAGCGAGCAAGCGGCGTCGACTGACGGTCCAGACGAAGACGAGGCCCATGGCAAAGGCAGGAGCGGCACAGCCAGCGGTCAGCCTCCAGCCGTCGACGACCATGTATGCATACGCATGTAGTGGCTGGGTTGTATTGCTGTGGATGATCCTAACTCCTTGCGCCTACGTCACAGACGCCTTCCGTCCGCTTTGTCGCCAGAGGAGGCGCAGCAGACCCGCGAGCGGATCGAGGCCGGCTTCGAGCAGCCCGGCCCCGAATCGCCTGCTCCCAGTGCCACCGGCGACGCAGCGTCGGCTTCGGATGGGTCCGTAGTCTCTCAAGAGACGAAGCCAGTCCCCTTGGACCGTCAAGACGACGCGGACGACGTAGAACCTTCTCCCCCGATCGTGGCTCCGGCCAAAAGCCCAGCCACGGCCGCCAAGCGACAGCAAAAGCGAGCCGTAAAGGATGCGTTGGAAAGCCAAGTGCAAGCTCTGCCAATGTCGATCGCGACCGACATCCAAGTGGATGAGCTGGTAGCGGATGGTAAGGACGGTCGTGCAGCCAGCGAGTCGGGAACAGCTCGTCCCGCAGCTGCCAAGTCGCCGACGAAGAAGAGAGCGAGGAAGGAGACGCCCCAAGTCGACGGCATTGACGCGTACCTAGCGACCGTCGCTGCGGCGAGCGCTAACACGGGTGGTGATACTAATCCAGCCACGCCTGTCACTACGGGTACGGCTTCAACAGGTGCTACGGAGTCCGAACCGAGCATACCAACTGGCTCGGCTGAGGGAGCGAAGAGTGTGGCGACCCGTCCGACAGCAACCGTGAAGCGTCCCCTCCGTCGGTCGGTGCCGATGCCCGACCTCTCGTTCTTCCCGCCGGCCGTGGCGGAGATCTGCGAGCGAGTCGCGCGGCACCAGAGCCGCTCCGCCATCGTGGATGAGGCGGACTACGACGCGTTCGTGGAGCAGTACGAGGGCTTCCAGCGGGACTGGGAGACGCTCGACAAGGTGCGTCGCGTGAAATCAACCGCGAGTGTCTGGGTCAGTGAGCTGACGCGTCGTGCCAGGCGTTCTCGATCGAGTTTATTCGATGCGAGGGCCTGCACCTGCAGCTCGAGTTCGCGTCCACGCTGGAGCAGCGCGTCACGCTCAACGACAGGCTGCGGGCTTCGGTTCGCAAGAAGGAGGTGAGTCCGCTGGCTGTGGCATTTCATCAGAGTGTGGTCTGACGTCGAACGCATCGACACAGGGGCTGCAGTTCGTGCAGAGCACCATGACGGCGATGCAGAAGCTGCTCGTGGGCATCCAGGCGTCCGTGCTGCGGTTTGATCGCAAATGACGCCAACATGTGGACGATATGTCCGTGTTTTATGCATAAATCGTATATAACGCCTTTATCCGTAAATTAAACGAACCGTTGCTTTGCTGTTGTTTGTCTTTTGTGACGTGCCACAAAAGCAAGTAAGTCGTTGTCCGCGTCCAGAGTCGCATTTCCTGGCTCGAAAAGGAAGGAAGAACTGAAGGAAGCCGATCCGGGCCGCCCGACCCTCCCCGACGACGATGCAGGGGGACTCGCAGAGCCTCACGGAGCCGCCGTTCGTCGCGCGCGTGACGGTGTCCATCAAGCGGTGCGTGTTCCTTCCCCCCTCGCGCGGGAAGCGGCGCGTAACTCGCGCTAGATGCCGAGATTCGAGCGCTGACGCGCCGCTCGTCGTGTCTGCTGGGATATCCGCAGTAAATGGCAGCACCTGCTGGACAAGTCGACGATCCACGTGTACGGGCGCTGGGCGTTCGCGCTCGGCCTGCTGGCGCTGTACCTGCTGCGCGTGTTTTACCTGAACGCGTTCCACATCGTGACGTACGGGCTCGGCATTTACCTGCTCAACCTCTTCATCGGCTTCCTGTCCCCCCAGGTAGAGAACGTCTAACGAGGCCGAGACGAGACGGTCGCCTACGACTCCTCACGCGGCTTTTCTCTCATGCTGTCTACAGATCGATGCCGAGTCGGAAGGGCCGCTGCTGCCGTCCAAGCAGAGCGAGGAGTTCCGGCCGTTCACGCGGCGCGTGCCCGAGTTCCAGTTCTGGTACTCGACGGCCAAGGCGACAGTCATCTCGCTGCTCATGACGCTGAGCAGCGCGTTCGACGTGCCCGTCTTCTGGCCCATCCTGCTCCTCTACTTCATCGCGCTCTTCACGCTCACCATGAAGCGGCAAATCAAGCACATGTGGAAGCACAACTACGTCCCGTGGACGCACGGCAAGCAGGTGTACAAGGGCCAAGCCAAGAACTCGAAATAGCCGGCCGGGCCGCATGCGAGCAGGGCGATGGGACCGACAGACAGCGGGAGGAGTAGGCCCGCTAAGCGACCGCGTTATACACACGACGGCGTCCATGACGTCGCCATTCGGTCCGTGCTGACGTCGGATCATGCTCGACGCGTGGCCGCTGCCATCCGCATCCGGATTCACCGCGCACTTAGTGGTGTGGAATTAAGTTCGAATGGGTGCGCTTCAATTGAAGTAAGCCGTACTTAGAAAGCAAGCACTCCCGTCTCCGCGCTAAGTGCGTTTGACGTGGGGCGGTGGGGTCATCCATCCAAGCATGACGCACCGCATGGCGTCGCTCGTGATGGCGCTGCCCTCGGGCGGGTGGGGCCGCCCCCAGGCGCTCGCGGCGCTCACTGTGCGGCTCGTCGGACGCGCAGACTCGCGGCGATCATTTTTGGCGGTCGCTGGCGCGCGTAGCAGCAGTACGGCCGGCGGAATCGGCGCGAGACTGGGCGGCGGCGGCGCGTGCAGACGGCACCAGCCCGCCGTGGCCGCCCGGCTTTTCACGACGCAGCCAGATGCGGACAGCGAGGAGGCGTCGACTCAGAAGAAGAAGGCGCAGAGGGAGGAGGCCGAGCGCACCGCCGCCGTGCTCAAGCGCAAGCTCGCACTCGACGTCGAGACGGCGCGCAACCTGGTATGTACGGCTCGCTCGTCGCTTCGCGCGACGCCCTGGACGAGCGACGCTGCGACTAATGAGCGAGCGGGAGACAGGCGCTGCACCAGGTTGTGAACGTGCCGAACGTCATCACGTTCGCGCGCATCCTGTCGACGCCGTACCTCGCGCACCTGATCATCCAAGGCGACCACGCCAGCGCCATGGGCCGTACGTTCGCTCGTATTGGCGGCCGCACTAACGCCCGCCACTCACGCCAGCACCCCCTTCGCTTCCTGTCTCTGTGCATGCACATCTACTGCAGTCCTCACCGTCGCCGGGCTGTCCGATTGGCTCGACGGGTACATCGCGCGGAGGTTCAACCAGCAGGTGCGTCGCGCCTCCTCCATTGCCTGCCCATGCGAGGCGGCTTGAGTGACCGACCGTCGTGGCACCGCAGTCCATCGTGGGGTCGCTGCTGGACCCGTTCGCGGACAAGGTGCTGGTCGGGTCGCTGTCGCTGAGCATGGTCTGGACGGGGCTGCTGCCGTGGCAGCTCGTGGCGCTCATCCTCGGCCGCGACCTGATGCTCGTGGGCGGCACGTTCTACCACCGGCTGACGACCAAGGACGCCACGTCGGGCTTCTTCGACACGTCCGACAGCGGCGCCTTCGAGGTCAAACCGACGCTGCTGAGCAAGGTCAACACGGCGCTGCAGCTCTCGCTCTTCGGCTTCGCGCTCACCAACGCGGCTTGGGCGATCCCGGGCGACGAGGCGCTCCACCTGCTCTTGTACGTGTCGTCGGCAGCCGTCTCCGGTTGTCTCGCTGGGTACTCACCTCCTCTTCGTGGTGTGTTCGCTGCTTGGCTCTAAATACTGCTGATACAGTGGTGTCGTTGGGTCGACGACGTTTCTCTCGGGCTCCGAGTACCTCTGGAGCTACGTGCACCAGACCGGAGCGTTCAAGCCGCTGCGCAAGGCCGTCGAGCGCACCAAGCGCTCGCTGCGCAAGTGACGGCGCTCCCGCACGGTTCGCAGCGAGCAGCAGCAGTCGATTGCGCCGATACGGCTAATACTATCAGTGTTCTCGGAGTATCCGCTATTGAAGACATCAATTCCAGTGGAGACGCGAAGGGAGCCGACAAGCCGCCTCGGAGCCCTCGCCTGAGCCCGAACGGCGCTCACCGACGCGCAGGGCCGCCCGTGCACGAGCAGCGGCAGGGCGGGGGCGAGGCATGCAGCCATTCGGCGAGGCAGGAGCGGAGCAGGAGCGGAGGGGGCGAGAGGGCGGCGCTGTGCGCATTCAGCGGTGAACCCAAGGGAAACGACGGTGATCACCCTTGAGCCTTTCAGAACAGATACCCCGAAGAACACACGGACTCCAAACTGATGTTATCAACCGATAAATAACTGTACAATCAAATATTCGCCAGGACTGCATCGACGATGCAGGATCGTGAGGATGCGCAGCAACGATGAGGCCGTGTCCGAGGGGGATGGACCACTCGACACGGCATTCTTCCCCGCTTGAATCCATTCCAACGTGGCGCCTCCTGCTAGGACTCCAAGCCCCGACTCGGGGACCATGAGCGACCGACAGCTCCGCTACGGCGTTAGGGATGGCCCAGCGAGGCCGGCGCGTCGGCCGCTTGGCCGTCGACGACTTGCGTCGTCCGTTTCGTGGGTGCCGCTGCCTCGGTGGCTGGTCTGTGTCCGGCCAAAGATGCTTGCCCGCCGTTATGGTGGCACTACATACTGTACGAGCGGTGTATTCAATCTGCACTTCCTTCCTGCATACTCGCAGTCAGTCCAAGTGGAAGTGTTGTCGCAGCGCCCATTATAAATCCAACCGCTGACGCGCAGCGATCCATCGCGGTCGTCTATCTTGGGAAGGGAACCGCGGCAGCCCGGAGCAAATATAGCGGCTCCCAGCCTGCCTGCGGCGCGAAGAAATCCACCGCCACCGACTGGACCACAAGCTGTCTGGTTCAGCTTACGCGGATCCGCGTGTTTCCCGCCTCTCCCATACTGAACCCAAGACGAAACCGAGGTTCATTTTCTTCGCGAGGTACATGTATACAACTATAGTCTCAACTAGGTATACATCAGCTCCTCACGCATGAATGAAAGCCAAACAAACAAACAAACAAGAAGAAGAACAAGAAGAAGAAGAAACCGCCCGCCCTGACGTCGCGCAGCGTCACTTTCTCTTTCGCCGGCTCGCGCGCAGGTCTCACTTGGTGGTGCCGCCTCCCGTCCCTTCCGACCTTTCTCCTCCCTTTCTCCTCTCTCTTCTCTCTTCCCGACGATGGCGCTGCTCGAGGACAACGGCGGCGCGGAGCAGGGCGTGGTGGTGGGTCCGTTCCTGGCGGCCGTGGCGGCGCTGGACCGCGAGAAGCAGAAGCTGCAGGCGTCGATCGTGCGCACGCTGGCCTCGAGCGTGCCGGGCTGGGCGTCCGTGGACGCGAACGACGTGACGGTGGAGCACGTGGGCGGCGCCATGACGAACCTCATCTTCCTCGTGACCACGCCGAGCGGCAACAACCCGGGCGCGCTCGTGCGCATCTACGGCGAGGGCACCGAGAGCTTCTTCTCGCGCGTCGAGGAGACGCGGCTGTTCGAGCTGCTGTCGCAGAAGAAGATCGGCGTGCAGCTGCTGGGCCAGTTCCCGAACGGCCGCGCAGAGAAGATCATCGACGGCACGGTGCTGACGGCCAAGCAGATCCGGTCGCCCGAGGTCTCGCGCCGCATCGCGCGCAAGATGCGCGAGTTCCACGCGCTCGACATTGACATTGACCGCGCGCCGACGCACATGGCGGCCATCCGCAAGCTGCTGGCGGTCGCGCGCGTCAAGTGCACGGACAACGACAAGTTCAAGGGGCTCGACCTGGACGAGGTCGCCAAGCACGTGGATGAGCTCGAGATGGAGCTCGAGGAGCTGCCGTCGCCCGTCGTGCTGAGCCACAACGACCTGCAGTACGGCAACATCATGCGCAAGGACTCGGGCGAGGTCGTGTTCATCGACTTTGAGTACACGTCGTACAACCCGCGCGGGTTCGACATCGGCAACCACTTCTGCGAGTGGGCCTACGACTACCACAAGACGATCAACCCGCACCTGGGCGACTTCAAGCGCTACCCGACGGCCGAGCAGCAGCGCGAGTTCTGCCGCGCGTACCTCGAGGCCGACGGCGCGGCCGCGAGCGACGCCGACGTCGAGGCGCTGCGCCGTGAGGCCAACGTCTACGCGCTGGCCTCGCACCTCTTCTGGGGCCTCTGGGGCTTCATCCAGGCCGCCCAGTCCACCATCGACTTCGACTTCCTCGCCTACGGCCAGTGCCGCTACGATGCCTTCAAGTTGCGCGTGACCGTCAGCGAGTGACCGCCCGCCCGAAGCGGACGCATGTAGGTGTTTAGTAGCGAGTCGTGATAGTAAACGTGAGAGCCCTTTGACCCACCGCCTGACGAGGCACGGAAGGTAACCCTAGACTGCTCGGTTACGCTCGGGGGTACGTCTCCGCGCGTACCCTTTCCGCTTCAACGCGTCCTTTCCGGCCTTTCCGGTCTCCATGGCGGTATAACCCGGCAGTCCGCGGCCCGCGCATGCCCCGCCGCGCGTCGCCCCGGCCCCTCCCGCGCGCGCCATGGACGAGCTCAACCAGTTCCTGAGCAGCGTCGAGGCGCGCGCGCGCCAGGTCCTCAAGCAGCAGAGCCGCCGCGCGCAGGAGAGCGCCGTGCGCGACCGCGCCGAGCTCACGCGCCAGAGTAAAGGCAAGCCGGTCGGCAGCCCTTCGTCGCCGACGGCGGTGGCGGCGGCGGCAGGCGGCGTCGCCTCGCGGGACGAGCTGCGCGTGCGGTACACGCCCGGCGGCGCGCTGGTCGTGGACGCGCTGCCGCGGCTGCCGCCCGCGTCCCCGGCCAGGGACGGCAAGCCGGCGGCGGTGGCCAACCAGACGCCGGTCGTGGTGCTGCCGGCGCTCGAGCGGCCGCGCAGGAGCCCTGAAGCTGCGCGCAAGCTGCTCGAGTCGCCGCTGTACAAGGCGCTGGCGGCGGCCGCGGCCGCGCCGGACGCGCTCGGCGGCACGCGCAGAGCGCTGCGGCAGGCGGACCAGGTGGCCGCGCTGCTGCGCAAGATGGGACTCCGGGACGCCGGCGTGCAGTCGCCAGCCGCGCGGCCCGAGCACGCCGTCGAGAGGCGCATGTGCCACGCCTGCTGGGCCAGCGCGGACCGCGCCACGGGCTGCGAGCGCCACCCGCGCGTGCTGCCGGCCGCGAGCGCACCGCCGCTCGAGCTGCAGGGCCCCATGAGCTGGCAGTCGACCGACCTGTTCGTCAAGTACCGGTCCGAGGCCGACCGCGAGGCGCTCTGGGCCGCCGCCGCGCGGCTCAAGGAGCAGCAGCGGCAGCGCAACGATGACGCTGACGACGACAAGAACCGCGAAGCCGTCGTGCTGCCGCAGGTGGCAAGGCATCCCGTGTGGGCCAAGTGCGAGACGCAGCTCGAGCTCGAGAACCTGCGCACGCTGGCCGAGACGCGGCGCCGGAACCTCGCCAAGACGTTCATCTTCGACGTCGACCACCTCTGGCTCACCAACCTGGACCACTTCAACGCCGGCCGCGACGCGCACTCGCCCGCAGAGAGCAACGCGCTGCGGGGCCGCAGGGACGACGCCGCCGTCCGCAACGGGTACTCGCAGATCCCGTCCGTCTCGACCGCGCGCGCGCTTACCCACGCGCGGCTGGAGACGTACTCGGAGCCGTCCCAGTCGGCGACGGCCGCTGTTCTCGTGCCTGACGACGCGCCAGCCCATCGGCGCTGGCGCCGGCGTCGCGGCGGACGCGAGGCTTTCCACCCGCTCAGTCTCCTGGTCTGCGGGTACGAGCCCGCACCAAGCGACTCCAAGGACGTCCTCGACCGCATCGCCGCGTGGCTGGACCAGGTGCCCGGCGTGGCGCTCGTGGGCAGCAGGCCAGTGCTCTGGTGGAGCTACCCGCCCGACCGCCAGGCCGAGCTTGAGAGCGCCAAGACCGGGGACGTCGTCCAGTTCACGCGGGCGGTAGCGCTCTTCGCCAGGGACGCTGCGCGGTCCTCGTCCAACGCCGTGCTCGTGTCGCTCGTGCTCGCGCTCGACGCCCCGATGCTCGCGCCGCCGCTGTTCGCGTGGCATGCGGGGTCCAAGCAGCCCCCACCGAGCCCCATGGCGTCCGTGGCGCCTCCATCATCCCCAGCCGTTCCTCGGCGCGCGGCGGCGCTCGTGAGCCCCGAGGCGAACCAGTTGCTGGCCACGCGGCTCGCCACGCGGCTGGACGCGCTCTTGCCGTGCTCGTTCGTGCTGCTCAACTGCATGGCAACGGCGGAGGACCAGCAACGACTGCCAGGCGAGACTTGTGGCCATCGGCGCGAGTGGGCCGAGCTCAACAGCGACGCGTTCCGCCAGTGGCTGCTGCTGGACGGCGGCAAGTGCCTCCCGCCTCAACAGTTCGTCCCCGTGAGGGACGTGGGCGTGTCGGCCGCCACTCTCAACGCGCCGCACGTCGGCGGCCGTTACTGCTGGCACGAGACACAAGCGGTGGACGGCGAGCTCGTGAGGCAGCGGACGGCGCGCGACTACCTGTACGTCGTGCTCAACACGCGCGCGCGCGGCGGCAGCAACGACGCGACGCTGCTGGCTGTCGCCATGGCGCACGAGCGCATGCTGGACGTGCGCAACGAGGGCAAGCTGGCGCAGTACCTGGCCATGCTGGCCGAGCGTCGGCGGCAAGAAGAGCGCGAGCGAGAGCTGCGGGAGGTCGAGAGGAAGCTCGCGGCCGGCCGGCTTCTCCTCGAGGCAAAGCGGCAGGAGCAGCAGCGCATCGAGGCCGCGCTGCAGGTGGCGGCCGCGCGCGCGCAGGACCGGCTGGATGGCCACGCCGTTCCTAGCACGGCGAGCGAGCCCGAGGCCGGCGGGACGGGCGAGGACGGACGCGAGTGGCTTGAGCGTGTGGCCCAGTCGGTCGTCGAGGACGTGCGGGGCGGCTGGGAGCGCCGCGTGCTGCCCAAAGACGACGGCGTCGCCTTCTACCGGTCCGTGAATGACCAGCTGCCGGCGCGGCACCGGTTCCGGTGGCAGCCTCCAGTCGGATGGGACGGCGAGGTCGCTGCCGCGACTGCGGACGACACCGAGGCCGAGCAGCAGGCGCATGCGGACGACGACAGCGACAGTGACGAGGACGCCGCGGCGCTGGAGCGCGAGCACGCGCAGAACACCAGGGAAATTACGGCCATGGCACGCGAGCTGCTGAGCGACGCGCAGTTCCTCTCGCTGCTGCGGGACAAACTAGGGCTGCCGTCGGACGCTTCTGCAGGCGTCTTCGTTGCTCCTACCGCGTCCGACGCGAGCCCCGAGGCTTCCAGACGCCGGTCAGACGTGCTCACGCGCCTCGGACTCGGCTCCACCGGCGTGTTCGACGAGCAGGAGGCGGCGGACGCGTCCAAGGCGGGGCTCGTGGCCTCGCGGATGGCCAAGCTCGCGATCCCAGTGCGCGTCGAGCCCGTGCGGCGGCCGGGCGAGGGCTGGAAGCGGCTGGCGAGGGCCCGGCTGCCCCAGGGCTTCGCGCGCAGAGTGTACGAGCCGCGCGTGCACGGCCCGCGGTCGGCCTTCATCGACCAGCCCAACCACGCGACGCCCGTGGGCATGCTGGACCCGGTGCAGTGGAGCGAGCACGACCCGCCCGAGCTCGTCCCGGAGCTGCGCGCGCTGTTCGTGCCGCGCGCGTCCAGCGACCTGCAGGAGAAGAAGGCGCAGTGGGCCGAGGCGGAGCGGCGGACGAAGCTCGAGCGGCCCGCGGCGCGTTCCCAGGCCGCGCCGGCCGAGCTCGAGGCCGAAGAGGAGCCGCAGGAGAGCTCCATGGAGACCAAGGTGGCCCGGGCCGTGCTGTGCGCGCGCAACAACAACCTCGAGGGCGTACGTATCGCCCATGCGGGGGCTCGCTTCTACATGCATAGTGACGGGGTATCTAACGTGATGTCTCGCAGCTCGAGGCCGTGCTGGACGAGGGCGTGGACGTGAACGCGCGCGACAACCACGGCAACTCGCTCTTCATCCTCGCGTGCCAGCAGGGCAACAAGCGGCTGGCCAAGCTGCTGATGCGGCGCCACGCCGACATGAACGCGCGCAACCTGAACGGCAACACGGCGCTGCACTACCTGGTCGAGTACAAGCACGCGGCGCTGGCCGAGTACGTCAAGGCCAAGGGCGCGGACGACACGCTGCCGAACGCCGTCGGGCTCACATGCTACGAGGGGCTGAGCCAGGAGCAGGCGGCCGCGCTCTGACCGAACCAACTCGTACGTCTGCTCATGCATGCCAAGCTTCTCTCTCTCTTTGTTTTTCATCTGTTTCTCTCTCTCTTCTTGCTTCAGGTGTGGGGGCGAGTGCGTCCCCGTTGCCGTCTAAAACTACACGCGCCGCGGCCCTCTGCACGTCACCGCGGGGGCTAGTACATGTCGCCCTCGTAGAGCAGCTCGTCGTTCTTCTTCTTGAAGATCTGGTCGCCCTCGTGCAGCGAGACCTCGAGCGAGGCCGGGCCGATGGGCCGCTGCAGCGCCACGGGCGCCTTGGCGCCGGCCGCGGCCGTGAGCGGCGTCATGATCTCCTCGTAGTCGTCCGAGGCCTCCTGCTCGCGCATGAGCGCCGTCTGGCGCGCGCGCTCGCGCACCTTGGCGCCGTAGTGGATGAGGCACAGGATGAGCGCGACGCCGCCAAAGACGATGCCCGTGATGGCCGGGCCCGAGAGCTTCGTGGCCGAGGCCGACGTCTTCGAGTAGAGCGGGTACGTCGTGTCCCAGTCGGACGTGAGCCCCGTGCGCGACGTGCAGCACTTGAGGTGCTCGCCCCAGATGCCGTTCGTGATGGCGCAGATGCCCGAGAGGCCCTCGCACTTCTCGGCCAGGTCGTCCCACGTGTACGACTTGGACTTGGAGTACGTGAGCATCGACGAGAGGCAGCCGGCCAGCACGAGCGGCACGCCGGCCGGGTCGCCGTAGCAGCCGTCCTGGATCATCTTGGAGCCGGCGATCGCCTTCGTGTTCGACGTGTACCGGATGGGCGTGCTGCCGACGGCCCAGAAGCTCTTGCAGTCCTGGCTCGCGAACAGGATGGCCGTCATGCTCGAGGTCAGCGGCTTGAGCGCGTTGCTGATGCGGTACTTGAGCGTCGGCCCGAACAGGAAGCCGCAGTCCTCGGCCGACGCCGGGCTCGCCTCCGTGCTGCACGACGGCTGCGTCGCCGACGTGTCCGAGTAGCAGCAGCCGTTGCTGCGCACCGCCGTGTAGATGGCCGGCAGCGAGGCCGACTGCGTCTTGTTGGACGCGTTGATCGTCGACCCGTCGTAGCTCGTCGTCGGCGCGATGCACGTGTACGGACACGTCTGGCAGCCGCCCTCGGGGTCGTAGTTCGACCAGTCCGTCGTCACCACATCGATCGAGTAGCCCGCCGACTGGTTGAACTTGGTCACCGCCTGCGCCGGCCGCGCCAGCGCCAGCGCCAGCGCCAGCCATAGAGCCGCAAGCCGCCACGCGCCGCCCGCCGCCATGACAGAGAGAGACCGAGCGAGGGAGTGCGTCTGCCTGCCTGACTGTCTTCGGCCGCAAGCGCGAAGAAGAAATAAAGACTGGGCGGTGGAGCGACGGGAGCGGAGAGCGGTCCTCTCTCGACGGGACACGGCTTTGCGAAAGCTTTCGCGAAGTTTCCCGTAAGTTATTTACTGTACGCGACGCCGTGAAACCCACGGCGCGCAGCCCGACCCCTTACGCACCCACCGGAGCCCTAGCCCTAGCCCACGACCACGCGTTCTTTCGAGTGGATGGGATGGAAAAGCACTGTGAGACCTCTGGTAACAGATTTACCTTCAAGGTAGAATGGTGATGATTTGGGTGTTAGCGACTATCTGACCTCTATAAACAAGTATTCTCTGTGCAACTGCTGCCATTCAAAGGATCGACGCGGACGCCTGGGACGCAAAATTTGCACCCAAAAGAGGCGGAGATGCGTCCGTCCGCACGACCCGGACTGCGGACGAGTAAGAGCGGATGGATGCTCGGCCGCCCCGCGACTTGGTTGCTCTCGCGGCCGATCCGTCCGAGCTCATGGTGAATGGCAGCCGCACCGGGTTGAACTCGTGACCAGCGGGACCGGGCGGTACACAGTTAACCTTGGGACGGGCCAGGAACATTCAGCGCGGGCCCCAGGACTTGACGCGGGATCCCCTGCGGCCGGCGGACGGCCCCCTCCTCACTTGAGACGGCCGGCCAATGTCCGCGACCACGCGCTGCGCGTGGGCTGAGCTGGGGGCGGGCGTACGCGTGAACTAACACCCAAGAGAGCCAAAATTTGGCTCGAGACTGATATCGTATCGCGGCAACGAGCGCCGATGGCTGCGGCTGTGATATCGCGAGTGGATACTTTTGGCTCGGCCCCCCTTTCTGGATAAACGACGAAAACTATCGCGAAAAATAAATTTCCGAGCGATTATTTAGCGACTGGACGCTCCCTCCCGACCGGCCGAAAAGGCAGAGCTGGCTGGCCGCCGGCTGCTTGCTGCGGACGGCGTGGCGACCGCTTTCAGAGGTAGAGTCGTCCTCGTCCGCGTGGCGGCCGGGCCGCAGAATGCTGGGCGAGCCAAACAGGTGGCCGCGTGTTCCAGAATGGCGATCGAAAGAAAGCGGTTCGGACGCACGCACGGCCCGGCCGTACTTTCCGCCCGACTTTACTTTACTTGCAGTTTCTATACCGGGCCGCACATACCCATCGTGTATTGTAAAACACTTGGGAAGAGTCGGCTGCGTTTCGTTTGGTGGCGCAGCCAAAAGGCGACGTCGCCGCGACCCGCAAAGGATCCGTCCGCACCGCATCGCGCCGGCCCAAAGGACGCGGCGGCGGCCGAAACCGACCGCGCCGCCAACGATGCATCGCTCCACATCGTGGAAAAATTACGGCTGCTGACTCTCTGGGCCGCAACTCGCTCCCCTACCCACCGTCTGAATATTTGGCCGGATTCTCTCGACAAGTAATAATCACGCGCACTGCAAAATTTCGCACAGTAGTTTGGGCGGGGCGGTCATACAACGATCAAGTGTATCGTCGATCGAGATAATTCATACGAAAATCAAGTCGGTCTCCCGTACCAAATCGAGTAAATGAACAAGCCCAATTCAACAACTATCACTTTTGCTTTGGAACCGTGTCGATACTACGATCAAGTGCATATCCGACCGAGATCTGAGCGCATGCAAAAGTCACGGACGTCGCTTCTGACAGATTGCAGCGAGTCTTTTCCTCATACAAAACCCAAGTGCGTTTTGTCCAATCATATATGAGTCGAGCCAAAAAAGAATCTTACCTGTAGTCTACGTGTAGTTTACATCATTTCCCCCAATATAATTAAAATTAGGCAAGTTTATAAATTCCGTTTGGGACGTGCACACAAGAAAGGGCGGAGCCCTCCCTCTCTCTTCTCCTCTCCAAGGCGACGAAAGAGCGTGGAAAACCCGCGGACGGCCGCCCCCGCACTCCGGCGCTCACTTCTGGTTTTCTATCGCCCTCCAAGCAAGAAGCGGAGCGGATAAGGCGGAGAGGCGGGGCGGCGACTGCGGCTCCCCCCTCTTTGTTCTCCCCCCACGTGCGGCGGCGGGCGGCGCTAGACCCCAGTACCCCACCCGAGAGGCCGGCCCCGCGTCTTCGCCGCCTCGGTCGGGCCCCCCCCACCCTCAGCGGACGCCATGGGCGCGGTGGACGTCATCTCGGCCGTCGTGGCGCTCATCGGCGGCCTGTCGCTCTCATGCGGCGGCTGGTCGGCGCTGTCGCTCGGCGCGCGCTCGCTGTTCGTCTCGACGCAGTTCGTCTCGTCCTTCGGCATGTAAGTTACCCGCATATTCCTTCCGGGTTACGCTCGGAGGGGGTACCCTCTTATTTCATGTAACCATGTACTAACACGTCGTGTCTGTACGAACTGGTGTTCAGCGGCTACGTCATGTGCTACACGGCCATCACGTACCTGGCGTCGTCCACGAACGAGTGGATCGCGCTGGGCTGCGCGGCCGGCGCGGGCCTCGTGCTGTCGATGCTGATCGGCTTCATGACGTCTCTGGGCCCGTACGTGCTGATCCTGGCCTCTGGCGCGGTCATCGGGCCGTACCTGCTGCTGCTGGACGCGCACGACGGTGTGGAACTCTTCCCGTCGGACAACCAGCTCGCGCGCCAGGAGTTCGTGGTGGCCTTCATGATCATCTTCGAACTCGTGTGCATGTCGTCGTCCAAGACGTCGGAGCTGGAGAACCACCGCTTCAAGTACATTTTGCTGTCGGCCATCACTGGCGGCTGGATGCTCGCGGACGGCGTCTCGCGGCTCGTGGACTCGTCGGCCGCGCTCTCTAGCGTGGCGTACGCGAGCTTCCAGGACGGCGGCGACGTGGCGCTGGACGGCATTGACAGCTCGAACCAGACGCTCATGTTCATCGTCTGGGGCGGCGTGTTCGCCATCGGCACGCTCAACCAGCTGTCCATGCGCTGGGGCCTCATGTGCTACAACCGCGTGGGCGCGCACGCCAACATGTCTAGCGCTGGCCTGGGCCCCATGGGGCTGAACGACGAGGAACTGCCCGAGCTGCCGGTCGGCGCGACGCTCGGCGCCCAGACCATTAACGACAAGGTGCGGCTCGTGTGCGAGAACTGCTTCGCGACCGTCCCGGCCGGCACGGCCTTCTGCACCGAGTGCGGCGAGGCCATGCCCGGAGACGACGCCGACCCGAACGTGTCGATCTCGCAGGCGCAGATGCCGTCGGTGACGATGAACTCGCAGACGCAGGCGCCCGAGCGCTGGCAGCCCATCCCGCACCGCTCGTACGTGTCGACGACGTCGTTCGTGGACCCCAAGATGGCCAAGGAGAACAACAACATGAGCATGTCGCTCAAGGGCGACGGGCGCTCGATCCGCTTCATGGACGCGGGCGTGCAGGAGGCGGACGGCAAGATGCGCGGCTACAACGACTCGATGGCGGGCGTGCGCAACTACTACGAGCCGTCGTTCCGCTCGTTCGCCATGTCGACGTACTCGATCGCGAACCGCGCGGCCGAGCCGGTCGAGACGCCCAACATCCGCAAGTACAAGATGTCGGGCTCGGGCTTCTTCCACGTGGTCTACTTCCTCAGCTGCATCTCTGGCATCTGGTGGCTCTACTTCCTGTGCACGTTCTACCCGCAGGAGTACTCGTGCTCGCCCGAGGCGCCCCAGCTGCCCTGCGCCGACCTGGACTCGTCGGTCAAGGCCGGCTGCTACTCGTCGACGGTCAACTTCGACCCGTCGTCTGGCGACGGCTACTGCATCCAGGACGTGCCCTTCGGCTCGTGGCTCATGTACGCGGCCATGATCTTCTCGGAGTTCCTCAACTTCTTCCTCGGCATGCTGTACAACTTCAGCATGTGGCGCCCGATCCGGCGCGGCGCGCGCTACATGAACGACTTCAAGCCGCCGATCCCCAAGGAGCAGTGGCCGACGGTCGACGTGTTCCTGTGCCACTACATGGAGCCGGTGGTCGACACGATGCAGACGCTCAGGAACTGCCTCGCCATGCAGTACCCGCCCGAGCTCGTGCACATCTTCATCCTGGACGACGGCTACACAAAGTCTGTCTGGGACGCGAACAACCACTTCAAGGTGACGGTCAACACGAAGGTGATTGAGTTCGCCGGCGACCTGCGCGGAGACTTGGCGCGGCTCATGCACGAGCGCGTCGTGGGGCCCGTGACGGACGACGCGTCGCTCAAGGCCTGGCGCCGCCAGCACTCTTCGGTGCGCGAGCTGCGCAAGGAGGGCGGCAAGGGCGTGCAGCGCCGCGACTGCGCCGTCGGGTCGCTCTCGGACGACTACGACTACCGCGACCGCGGCATCCCGCGCGTGACGTTCGTGGGCCGCATGAAGCCCGAGACGCACCACTCGAAGGCCGGCAACATCAACAACTGCCTGTTCAACGAGGGCGCGGACGGCAAGTACCTGCTGATCCTGGATAACGACATGAAGCCGCACCCCAAGTTCCTGCTGGCCGTGCTGCCCTTCTTCTTCTCGGAGGGCGAGGCCGTGGACGGCGGCGGCCGCCAGTACTCGGACGACATTTCGTGGAACCAGGTGTCGTACGTGCAGACGCCGCAGTACTTCGAGGACACGCCGCAGCTGTCGGTCATGGGCGACCCGTGCGGCCACAAGAACACGATCTTCTTCGACGCGGTGCAGTGCGGACGCGACGGCTTCGAGTCGGCCGCCTTTGCCGGCACGAACGCCGTCTTCCGGCGCCAGGCCTTCGACTCGATCGGCGGCATCCAGTACGGCACGCAGACGGAGGACGCCTTCACTGGCAACGTGCTGCACACGTCGGGCTGGGACTCTGTCTACTTCCGCAAGGACTTTGAGGGCGAGCCCAAGGACCGCATCCGCCTGTGCGAGGGCGCCGTGCCCGAGACGGTGGCCGCGTCCATGGGCCAGCGCAAGCGCTGGTCGAAGGGCGCCGTGCAGATCCTACTCATGAAGAACGAGTCGGAGGTCGACCCGGACTGGCGCCCGCCGCGCGTGCCGGCCCCGGACCCCAAGCCGTCGCTCACGTTCCCGCGCAAGATGTTCTTCTACGACTCTGTGCTGTACCCGTTCGGCTCGATCCCGGCCTTGTGCTACGTGCTCATCGCCATTTACTATCTGTGCACGGGCGACTCTCCGTTCTACGCCAAGGGCACGCGCTTCCTCTACTCGTTCCTGCCCGTCATGCTCATCCGTTGGCTGCTCAACTTGCTGGCGAACCGCGCGGTCGACAACAACGACGTGTGGCGCGCCCAGCAGACGTGGTTCTCGTACTCGTTCATCACGATGCTGGCCATCGTCGAGGCGCTGCAGGCGCGCCTCACGGGCAAGGACAAGTCGTGGGCCAACACTGGCGCTGGGCAGAAGACGTCGTGGACGGAGATCCCCAACGTGCTCATGTTCTTCACGCTGGCCGTGAGCCAGATCGTGGCGCTCGTGCGCTTTTTCCAGTACGAGAACGCGACGAACCCGTGGAACTACGTCTCGGCCGCCTTCTTCGGCGGCTTCGTCATGATGCAGTACTACCCCATGGTCAAGATGAGCATCTCGGAGTACTGCGGCTGGGACCACACGTCGGCCACGTTCACGGCCAACGTGTTCGGCTCGCTGCTGCTCGTCTTCATCGTCGTGTTCGTCCAGGTCTGGCAGGTCACGTACGCGAACAACCTGCTCGTCTCGCAGGGCCAGGGCGGCGGATCGTCGTCCTCGTAGGAGGAGGAAGCACGAGGACCGCGCCGAGGCCACGCCTGCAGCTCGGACACGCAGCCGCTGGCACGTCCAGCGGGAGATGGCGCTGCTCGCGCGCTCGGCGCGGATGCACTCAGTACAGCTACGCATCAAGAACACGTATACATTGACCCACACGCCGTTGCTTTGGCTCTTCATCTGCATATCCTACGCCTCTGTCTGCTCGTTCCTGGTCTCGTCCTTGAGCTGCTTGGCTCCTCCTTGCTCGTCCTGGGCGTCTTGGCCCACTTAGTGCGGTGCGTGACGCCGCCGACCTCGCGCTCATGCTCCACCTCGAGCCGGCTGAACGAGTACGCCGAGAAGCGGGGCGGCTGCTGCTCCCGCTCCTTCGGCTCGCCGCTCCTCTCCGCATCCGGTGTCGTCGTCATCGTCTTCTTCTCGTCCTTGCCGGCGTCTTTATCCACCTCCCAGCTCGGCAGGCTGCGGGAGAAGTCGTCGCTCTGGGACTGCTCCATAGATGCGCGGAGCCTCTCGCTGGGCCAGTCGGGATGCAGTGGCGAGCGCGACGGCGGCAGCGGGCTCACGCGTCCAGCGACCGCGTCCACCAGCCGCTGCAGGTCCTGGAGCGACTGCAGCTCGTCCGCCGCCAGCGCGTTGCAGCTGCGCGGCCCCACCGCCGCCCACGTACGCAGCAGACCGTTCATCCTCCGCGTCTTAGTCCTCCCTCCTCCGCGCCGGTTGTGCTGCTGTCTTGAGGGCGAATGACGAACTGAAGAACACACACGTGGAGGTACGATCGGCTTCAACATGAGACGCGCCGCGCACATGTCACACATGATCATACAAAAACAAAGACAACACACGTCGCAGGTCATTCTGGAACCTTTGCAGTTATACTTCATCCAAGTCAATTACGACCAGCGGCAGTTGCCACGCACATGTCCTCGCTCCCTCCGAGTGCCTCCCTCCTACCATCGCCCAGGCCTCGCGCGGCACCTTTGCGCTCCCAGACAGCGCCGTCTCAGCAGTAGAAGAAGCCGTCGAGCTCGAGCCCGAGGCCGCACGAGCCGCCGAGCCGCGACGACCCGAAGCGCAGCCAGTAGCGCAGCGGGTAGCGCCAGCCAATGTACGCGCGGCCGTCCGCCGTCCAGTGGAACAGCGTGCGGTAGCCCACCACCTGCTGCTTGTCGTTGTCCTGGTCGTCCTTGTCGCCGGCTTGAGCGCTGAGGGGCGTCTTCGGCTTGTCCAGGGTGTTGACAGCGTCGACCAGCGCCGCGACATGATTGAGTAGCGCAGAGCGGTCGCTCCGATGCTGGAAGAGCGTTGCCACGCGGCTGCGGACCGCGCCGAACGCGGGAGACGAGCGCACCATTCCCAGCATGTCCAGCACGGCGTCCATCGTAGCGTTCTGGTTCGTCGAGCGAGCGACCGCGTCCTGGATCGCCTGCGCGAGTGACGGGATGCTCGCCTTGGCGGTCGGAGCCTCGGCGCTGACGCTGTCGCTGCCGCTACCGCCGGCGTCCTTGCGGATGATGATGTTGCTCTTGGTGATAACCACGTTGTTGCCGACCGCGAACGTGGTCTTGGACATCAGCGGCGCGTCGATCGGAGCCGCCAACGGGTCGTTCACCGACGTCAGCGCGATGGATCCGGTCGGAGGCGACGGCACACGCGCCGACTCGGCAGGAACGCGGCTCTCGGTGCTGGCGCAGACGGCCACAGCCAAGAGGAGAAGCGCGAGCGAGCTGGTGAGGGCCTGGACACGGCTCATGATGGCGCTTGTCAGGTAGGACGGACTGGAAGGCGCAGTGGCTGACTGGGGAGGTTGGGATCCAGTTGAGGAGTGAGCGACTTCAGAGTCAACGCATCGCCAGTGACAAGCTGGCTGTTCGCCGACGACGCCAATCGCAGCGCAGTCCGCGGGAAAAGCGCGCGACTTTCAGCGGAAATAGCCACCTTGAAGCGCCTGAAACTCAACGCCGCGACCCTCGGCGTGTCGCCCAACTGCCTGGCAATGAGGACGTTCGGCTCTCGCTCGGACTGGGCGTCGCTCCTGCGCCTCGTCTCGCTGCTGCTACTGCTCCTCTCGGCCCCACAAGTCGCGGGCTTGAACGTGTTCGACCCGATCGCGTCGGCGCGGCACCGACAAGGCCGCCAGTGCACTCTGGAAGGGTCCTACGTGGTCGCAAGCGGCGCATCTGGACCTGCAGACGCGGTTGTGTCTACTTGCGCGAGCGTAGCCACCCGGGAGTGCGAGCCCGGCCACTACTGCACGTACGTACGTCGCGCACGAGACTGTTCTCTTCTCCGACTGACGCTGCTCGACGGGTCGCAGCGGCGGGGAGAAGCGCGCCTGCCCTGCCGGAGTCTATGGCCGCGAACCGGGTCTGCGGTCCCGCATGTGCTCCGCGCCTTGCCCTGCCGGGTACTTCTGCCCGTCAGCCACGACCACTCCACTCGAGTGTGGAGCCAACAACGTGTACTGCCCAGTAGGCTCCGCGGTCCCGACCGCCGTCCCTCGAGGATTCTACTCGCTCGGGTCGTCGACCAAGACGCGCGCTGCGATCGCTCGCTGCCCAGCTGGAAGCTTCTGCTTGGCTGGAGCGCGGTCGGCTTGTCCAGCAGGAACCTTCGGAGCCACCGAGGGATTATCAACACCTGCGTGCTCCAAGGTTTGTCCGAGCGGACACTACTGCCCCGAGCAGAGCAAAGCAGCGATCCCGTGTCCTGCGGGGTCGTACGGCGCGTCGACAGGTCTCCAAACCGCTCAATGCTCGGGGGAATGTCGTGAAGGGTACTTCTGTCCACTGGGGAGCATCTCGCCAACGGAGAAGCCATGCGGACCGAATGCATACTGCCCGACTGGAAGCGGCGCACCGACGCGAGCGAGCGACGGCGCGTACCTGATCAACGGCGACTCGGGCGTAGCGAGTCGAGAGCTGCCGTGTCCGCTCGGGAGCTACTGCAGTCCCCACAATCGCTCGGGGACCGCCCAGCTCTGTCCTGCAGGCACGTTCGGCGATTGCAATGGCCTTAGGTCCTCGGCTTGCTCTGGAAAATGCGCGGCAGGGTATTACTGCCCGGCTGGCAGCACTAGCGCGACGCAGATCCCGTGCGGTTCAGTAGAGGTCTACTGTGCGGTAGGGTCTGCGCTGCCACTGACAGTCTCCGCCGGGTATTACACGGTCTCCTCTGCTGGCGACGACCGAAGCAGCCCTGCAACGGCGACGACACGGTCTGCGCAGGCGCAATGTGAGCCTGGACACTACTGCGACGGTGGAAGGCGGTTGCCGTGCCCTCCTGGGACCTTCGGGAACTCGTTTGGGCTCTCGTCTCCGCAATGCAGCGGCCCCTGCGACCCAGGCTTCTACTGTCCACTCGCGAGTATCGTCTCGACCGCGATTCCATGTGGAAGCAGCGCCATGTTCTGCCCTAAAGGCTCCGCGCTCCCGACACCAGCGACAATCGGCCATTGCACGACCGGAACTACGCAGTCGAAGCGGTCGCAGCGCACTGGTCAACGTCTAGCGCGGCCGGGAGAGTTCGCGTGGAAGGGAACGTGCTATCCGTGTCCCGCAGGCTCGTTCGGATCGCGAGAGGGTGAGTCCGAGCCCGAATGCGAAGGGATCTGCGAGCCCGGGTACTTCTGCCCGCCTGGAAGCACGAGCGCGACCGAGTCCGAGTGCGGGACGAACGCGACAGTCTTCTGCCCTCGTGGTTCTGTCGCCCCGGTTGATACCATCGTCGGGTTCTACACGTCCGTTGCCGATAATGGCCCGGCGTCAACGACTGCGATACTCGACTTGGGGATCCTCGCTCATGAGTGTGGCCCTGGACGCGTCCGCGCTGATCAAACGTCCGTCGCAGTGGTCACCACCAACGCTTTCATGGATATCGTCACCAGTCGAAGCCCAATCTCGGTCAGCTACCGCGACAATCGATTTCCCGTTGCGCCTTGCGACCTTTGTCCTGTTGGAACCTTCAAGCGCGTCGATACCGGAGATGACCCTGGACTTTGCGAGCAGTGTCCACCGCTTACGACCGTGAGCTCGAGTGACCGTCGAACGTGCGAGTGCTACAGGTTACCCGGCGGAGATCCGATCGACACGGCGACGCTCAAGCTCCACTTCGACAGGGACACGCGGACTTGCTCGGCAGTTCCAATCTCAAACCCGGATCCATCCCTCGTCACTGCAAGCAGCAGCGAAAACCCGTTCGACGGGAGACTGACAACCAGATCGGCGCAGTTCCCATGCGAGCCGGGGTACTTCTGCCAGCGCGGAGTTCGATTCCCGTGCCCAGCGGGCTCCTACGGCGACTCGCCGCGCGAAACTCGCTCGTCGTGCGCAGGAGCGTGTGCGCCTGGGTTCTATTGCCCGCTTGCCAGCACAAATCGCGCCGCAGTCGCCTGTGGAGGTGCTAGCCTCTTTTGTCCGGCAGGGAGCAAGGCGCCAACGCCTGTGTGGCCTGGATACTACACGATCCGGTCGTGGAGTGATGGCGTTGTCGCCTACAACGACAACCGCGACGTCAGAGATGCGCAGCAGCAGTGCGAGCCGGGCTTCTTCTGTCATCGAGGGGAGCGGTTCCCGTGTCCTGCTGGGCGATACGGAAGCCAACAGGGCGAAACGTCTTCGCTGTGCACGGGAAACTGCAAGCGTGGGTACTATTGCCCCGTTGGAAGCACTTCTCCCATGCAGCGAGAGTGCGGAGACACCGGAGTATTCTGTCGGACGCGATCTCCGTCTCCTGTAGCAGTTCCCGACGGCTACTACAGCGTCGGCGGGTCAAACACGACGCGTTTCCACTTGCTCAAGTGTGAGCCGGGCTTCTTCTGCATAGGCGGCGGCAAGTATCAGTGTCCCGCTGGAACGTTCGGCGCGACGTCAGGACTGCGAACGACTGCTTGCTCGGGATTCTGCGCGCCTGGGTACTACTGCCCGTCGTATCCGTTCGCCCCGAGTACTTCAGCGACACAGCTTGAATGCGGAGACAGCAGCGTGTACTGCCCAATGGGAACGGGGAACACCCCGCGGCTTGTCGAGTCCGGCTTCTTCACGGTTGGCGCAGGCGATAGCATTGGCAGCGACGACGACGAAGTGCTCAACGCCAGGAACACGACGCGGATAGCGCAGCAAGTATGCCCTCGGGGGTTTTACTGCCGCAATGGCATCCGAATTCGATGTCCAGAAGGAACGTACGGGGACGTGGAAGGCCTCAGCGCTGCTCAATGTCGCGGTTGGTGCCCGGCCGGCTACTCCTGTCCGCCAGGAACGAGTGACTATCGAGCCAATCCGTGTCCGGTCGGAACATACGCGCCACGCGGGTCTCCCGCTTGTATTGTGTGCCCAGCAACGCACGCAGCCGACCGGTCGGCGCTTCTCGTCGTCCCCGATCATCTGCAACGCCCGTGCACACACGAGCGCGCCTGTTGCTATCTCGGGTAAGCGACTTGCAAGTGCTGTACATGCACTGAAGAGCTCTCACACGCAGACCAATCTGGCTCAGTCGCCCAGCAATGGTGTCCTTGGTTCTTACACCAGTCGAATCACCGCGCCAGCTTGCGCGAGCGTCCCTCCATTGTTGACAAACACGACGCGCACTTTGCCCGCTTTTCCGAATGGCTTCTCGATCTCGCCCGTGTCTTCGGGGTCAGACGGTGACGGCTGGACCAATACTTGCCGGCCTACCGCTGCCTGAGCGTCCAGCTCGTTGTCGAACAGACCTGTCACAATCGCAGCTGGGTTCCGTCCATCTGCAGTTGTCTCCCCCTTGAGGCGCTCGATCGTTCCTGTTCGCTGGGTTTGATCCGGAGAGACCTTGCTTTGGTGAAGTGGCTCTACCAAAGCAGTCTGCAATGAAATGCCTGGCGCAGGAGACCCACTTCCATCTCTATCAGCACTCTTGCTGGTTGTCTCACGTGGGATGTACGCTTCAGGGTACAAAATCTCCGCCTTCTGAAGGAGACGGCTGCGCGGCAGCACATTTGCCACTGCAGTTCCCGCTGCCTTCTTTGCCTCAGCCGCCGATCGCTTCCCCTTCTGCTTCAGAGGCTTGATGGACAGTGGCTTGAGGAATCGCATCACCAACTTCTCGCCAGCGACTGGCGTGGTCCCAGTCTCCCCCACGTCAAGAAGATCAATCCGGAACTTGCCTGCTTTGCCGAAAGGACCGGCAATCTTGCCGAGCAAGCGACTCGTTTCCAGCAGCACGACCATGCCCACGTACACGCTCCAGTCCACGTCTTTGGCGAACATGTCTCGACCGATGACTTGGTTCGGGCGGCTTCCCTTTGCGCGAGGCTCGACTACCTTGTCGACAACACCCGGTCGAGACTTGACGCGTCCAACTACCAAGTCCAAGAGCGAAAGTATCCCAGCGCTTGGCTGCAGAACTACGTTGACGTGAGCAGGCACATCGCTCAACATAACGCGCTCAGATGTAGCGGAGAAAGCACGTCCGCTCTCATCCGCGTCTCGAGCGACGATTGCGCCTACGTGTCCGTAGAAGGCCAGCCTGCAGTGGTGCTTCTTTGGGTCCAACTCGAGGCGAGAGCACACCACAAGGGCGTTTGGCGCACAGAATACGTCTTGCTCGAATTGGAGCAGCGCGAACAGGCTTGAGGGAGATGGCTGCGCCTCGGTGTCCTTCTTTGAGGCAGCAGCGTCCACTTGATCCACACACTCGTACATGTCTGACGCTGAGAAGAAGTCCGCAGGTGCACTCTTGCTCTCCCCTCCGAGCCTGGTGAAGAATGTGGCGACCGCGATAACGGTGGTGTGGCCGACGGTCGCGTGGAACTTGCCGCCGCTCTTGGACACGCTCTCGAAGAACGGGACTTGCTTCACGGCAACTACGACCTGCGCCACGCGCCTCATGCTACCTGGTGCGATTGCGACGCCCCGCTCAACTGTCGACGGGTCCAATCCGTTCACTCGCACGCCGACGCGGTCGCCCTGGCGGCACGACTGGACGGGCTGCTTGAACACCTGGATGCCTTTGACCTTCTTGACGACGCCGACGTCCGGCAGCTCGATCTCCTGCCCAAGCGCGACCGAGCCGGAGAGCACGGTCCCCGTCAGTACGGTGCCGTTCCCGGGGATGGCGAAGCAGTGGTCGATCGCGAGGCTGAAGGGCCCGGACGCGTCCCTTACAGGCACCTGCAGCTTCTGCTGGAGCGTCACAACTAGCTCGTCAATGCCGATGCTGTCGTTTGTCTCGCTGCCGTTGCTCGTTGGTGGGGCCAGCGCGACGGGGACGATCGGAATCTCCTCGTACCGAAGCCGACTGCCGCCGCCAATTCCCGGCAAGTGCCGCTGCAGGAACACGCGAACGTCGCGCGCCGCCTCAGCTATCGCTCGCTCCCGCTGCGCGTCATCGCCGTCCAGCAGGTCCGTCTTGGTCAGTGCGACGACGACACGGTCGCCGACTGCGAGCGCGGCGACCACGAGCGACTCGATCGTCTGCGGCTGCAGCCCCTTGCGCACGTCCACGACCAGCAGCGCCAGGTCGACGATGGCGACGCCGCCCAGGATGGTCTTGAACAGCGACGCGTGACCGGGGCAGTCCACCAGCGTGACCTGCAGACCGCTGCCGCCGTCGTCCTGGCTCCCTGCCGGCAGACGGAAGCAGGAGAAGCCCAAATCCAGCGTGATGCCGCGCTCCTGGCTCTGTGGGTGCTTGTCCAGCGCCGCCGTCGACAGCTGCGTGCTCAGCGCGCGCACCAGACTCGTCTTGCCGCTGTCCACGTGCCCCAGCACGCCCACGTTCACGTTGGCCACGCGCGCCGTCGCCATCTCCATCGTCTCCGCTTGTGGCAGGACTCCTGCTTCAGGAGTACCAGCTCTGTTTTGGGTAGGAAATGTACACTATTTTGGATGTTGACATGTATCCATGTGTCGACTTCAAGATCGCCAACGAAGATCGTTCGCGCGCAACGGGGACGCGGCGTCAAACGCGCAAGGCGAGACGCCCATACAAAGCTGATACAAAATTGCATCGCACCTTGGACGGTCACTCTGAATCGTCATGTCGGTCGATGGGTTTGCATTCACTGGTCGAGGACGAAGAGCCGGAGGAAGAGCCTGCGTGGATGTCGGACCGCTAGCGCGACGCGAGCCATCCACTCAGCTGGCAATCCAGTGGTCGTGAATGCGTCGTGGCCACCCAGCGATGGGGATTTGGAGGGTTCTCGGATGTCGCAGGAGGCTTTGTGGTGGCTCTTGACATCGTCACCACGCAATACCAACCAGCTGATCTCGGAGCACGCCGAGCTTGTGGCGAAGCATTACCGCTGTTTTGGCTCGGGTTCAACATCAAGAGCATGCGAGCACAGTTGTGTACCGTCGTCTTATTCCAAACCCGCTAGCTGAGCCTTTCCCTCCCCAGCACAAACCTGCGCGCCAGTGCCTGGTCGCCGCGGTTCACTTGGCAACTCTCCACCGGCCGCTCAAGTTGCCCAAGCGTCTGCCCTCTTCTCCACTCCGACCACCAGCAACTCGGCATGATGAGGATATTCGACTTGCTCTCGCAAGCCCTGCTCGTTTCCCGGCAAGACCAGCAAGCCACGCAACCCAAACGACCGGAGCCGGCACCTGGCATGATGCCGCTCGACCACCTATTGCAGCCTATGCCCAAGTTCGAGCCTAGAGGCAACCACAGCTACGACGCCATTCTCTCGCCGACTGCAGACTCCGCGTTTGGGAACCTTCGGTGGAACAAGGACCCCACGAGGACTGCTCGCGAATTCGACGCTGCGATGTCAGAGTCACGCTTCCGAACACTGGCGGAGTTGATAGACACTGTCGTCCCCAACTGCGGCGTTACCAAGACGACGGGCAATCGTGTCAACGTGACCGAGATGACCGAGATGGTCTGGCAGAACGACAAGGAGCACGTGGGCTTCACTCACCATGTACGTCTTGCTCGTTAAATCGCACTCCTGGATGCGACGCTGACGGATTCGTTGTCAAACAGGGTCCGTGCGAGGCGTGGATCGACCAGACGCGGGTCTATCAGGCGCCAAACTGCCGAGTCAACCACGGCAAGTACCCCGCTGTCATTCCGATCGACTTCAATGTGTGCGAGGGCGACTGCGTCTTCAAGTTCTACTGGCTGTCGGTCGACGAACCCGAGTGGCACGCATACAGTAAGACCTGATGATTAAAGATGACGGCGGCAGACGCACTAACGCTGCCCTACCGCGTGTTGTGCTTTACTCAGAACAATGCGCACCGATTACCACGGGCCGGAACTTCATGGAGCACAAGAAAACAATTCTGAAGACGCTTGCGCCAACGACTACTCCCGCTCCGACAACAGTGCATCCCGCCACGGTGAGAACCTTCAAGCCCGTCAAGACTCCTGCCATCGTAGCGTTGCACAACACGACTATCCGCAATGTGCGCACCGACGATAGGCATGGCCGAGAGGGCGACAGTCCCAACGGCAACACGGCTCCTCTGCCCGTCTCGGACGATGATGACACCAGTTACAACTCTCACGACTCGACGGGAACGCGCGACTCTGATGATTCGACTGGCGACTATGACGCGGACGGCGAGCGCGACTTGGATGACTCCCACGATGGACATCGTCACCGCTACGATCCAGAGAACATGCATGACAGCGACGACAGTCTTGATGCGAAGAGAACTCGTGACGGACCCAGGCACCGTGAGAACTCGGGACCGTCGCTCCCACCACCATCGTTCGCCTTCTACCCGCTGAACAAGTCGATCGTGTTTTATCAGCCCTACGAGTTTCGAGAGAAAGAGGAGCACCAGCACTACTTAGACGACAGCGACGACAAGCAAGACGATACTGAAGCCAAGCGCGGTGAAAGTGACAACAGTGACGACAGTCGCGAGGACTCTCAGAATCGGCACAACCATCACAGCAGCGAGCAGTACCAACGCCAACCAAGTAACTACCAAGACCCTGAAAGCCAAGATGGTACGCAGCAAACGCCACCGACCCATCCGTATCACTCCACGGATCTACCTGTGATCACACCCGTCATTGTTCGTCGTCCTCACTCGAAGCCTGAAGAGAACACGACCGAGCAGAACACCGCGCCTGGGGTGAGTCAACCCGCCTTTCGCTTGAGCCGTCTCGACCAGAACAACATTTGATGGCATCTACCACAGCATCGGACAAGTAGTCACGGTAGCAGTTTGTAGTATGGTAGTGCGATCGAGCGCGCCACCTTAGTTCGGAGGAAGCAATTGCGGTCCTCGTACCAGCTCCTCCAGCCTTAGAATTTACACGTCATTTATCTTGCTTTGTCGCTCAGAGCATCGATTAGCAGAGCGAGAATCCTTCTCCATGCTCGTATCGGTCGAACGCTCGCTCGCATCGTGCGTCTTCATCAGCTATAACTGTGCTGTGATGGCTTCCTTGAAGCAGACGATGGCTACATCGGAGGAGGCATCCATCTGTATCATGGGATCGATTTGCGCTCTTCCCTCTCGATGCGACAACTTCCGCTCCATGATATGGCTCTTTCGTGTAGGCAATCCCTCGAGGCCTCGGTGCAGTCACGACGTCATGAGAAACACATGCAGCTGATGAGGCAAAAGTGATGCCTCGCCAAGCCCACTCAATCTTGGAGAACGGATGCCACTGGAATGTTCCTGTTCACGGAAGTCGGCTGGTATC
Source organism: Phytopythium oedochilum (assembly GCA_023338025.1). Lineage (NCBI taxonomy): Eukaryota > Oomycota > Peronosporomycetes > Pythiales > Pythiaceae > Phytopythium > Phytopythium oedochilum. The sequence goes on along the minus strand of JAADXX010000185.1, from coordinate 4,604 downwards.
GACGACATTTCCTTCAACTTGACGTCTCGGTGTCCAGTAAACCACCGAGAGGATCGCGTTCGTGGATCCCAGCGGGTTGCCCTTGCATTGGATACCGCCTCCACGCGTTCCTCGCATCCCAATGCCCCGCTCCGTTCTCTTCGCCCGAGTGAAAGCTAGATGCCTCGCTCATTCTTCGATCCGCAAACCGCAACTCAAGCCCAAGTTGAAGGATCAAGTCCACATCCTCAAGTCCAAGTCACGGAGTCCAGTCATGCCATTCATCGTCGTCATATTTGCGCTCCTCTCGCTCCAAGCCGGCGCTCTGTCCAACGTCACGACCAGTGGCGGCGACCACCTCGTCCAGCCAGCACCGACGTTTGCGTATAGTCGGAACGTCACATCGGACGCGGTGCTGACATCGTCGGTCGATCCAGCGTTCAAGGGCAAGAAGTGGGACGACTCGCCCAAGATCAACGTCAAGACATTCACGGCAGCCTTCGCCCACGCGCGCTTCAAGTCCCTCGGCAGCATGATCGACACCGTCGTGCCGTCTTGCGGCAGCACTCTGGCGACGGGCAACCGCGTCAACGTCAGCTCCATCTCGTCCATGATCTGGCAAAACAGCGAGGCGCAAGTCGGTTTCTCGCACCACGTACGTCCTCTCCATCGGACGATGCACTCTCGTGGGGAGATCACGCTTACTAACACGTTCGCGAATCGCTCGACAGGGCCCATGCGAGGCGTGGATCGACTCGAAGCGCGTGTTCCGCGCTGACTGCTGCCGCCAGAGCTTCAGCGACTTCCCGGCCGAGATCCCCATCGACTTTTCCCTGTGCCGCGGCAAGTGCCGCTTCATTTTCTACTGGCTGTCGCTTGACGAGCCTCAGTGGCAGGCGTTCAGTAAGTCTTGCGCCCGTACTTGATCGGTCGATGATGACACCAGCTGACTCGCTCGCGTCCCACACAGAACAATGCGTCCCGATCGTCCACTCGAACGCAAGCCACTCCAACTCGACTGAGACTGCGGCGAACGCCACAACAACCGCAAACACGACGCTGGCGGTCCGAGCCTCCGCCCAGTCAGACAGCCTAGTCGCTCGAGTGCACGCGCCGCCGATGACCAAAGTCGAGAGCGCGACGCACTCGTCGTGAACACCGACGGACGCACAAGGCGAGACGGCGCGCTAGACGAGCACGACGCCAGCGAAAGTAAGTATGGCTGCAGGCATCCATGACCGCCTCATTGGTGTAGCCGGCTTTTATACGCTTCCACAGCAGCACACACGTGAAGTAGACCGATTTCCACGCACACAGCAAGCCCTCCGAGTGTTTGCATTTGGCTCCCGACTTGGGCTCAAAATACCACGCAGACACTAGGTCTCATGCTCCGCGATCAGGTGGCTCTGATCGCTGCGAATAGCCCGGGTGATTGAGAACCAGACGACTGGCGCCCATGGTTGTTGTTGACGAGCTCTGAACGAGTCTTCTCCGCCACGGCAACTCCTTCACGATTATGAAGAGCTGGAGTCCTCATGTCGTGGCAAACGTTGTGCTGCTGGATCTAGTTCCGTTGCAAGACACCAACCTGGACCGTAACTTTGGGACTTCCAGTCAAGTCATCGTTCAAGAACCACCCACGGTAAGCGTCGGATCTAGCTGTTGGTGTTGAGAAGGTCGTCTAATGCCTGACATTGACATGGTGTTTGCCAGGGACGGACTCCAGCTTCAAGCTCAAATAGCTGCACGAGCACTGCTAAGGGCGTTTCATCGGCGTCCGTTCGACTCTGTCTGTCGGTCAGCCGGTCGGTTCTCGCGACCGCCTCGCAGTGATAGTACAGGGATACGATGGAGGGACAAGCTGCAGTCGGTCGGCGCGTGCGCGTGTTCTGGGAGGGCGAGGGCGAATGGTTCGAGGGCGTCGTGGACGAGTTCGACCCCGAGAGCGGCTACTTCGTTCGCTACGACGACGGCGAAGAGCAGTGGGAGACTGCCGCCGAGAGGATCGAGTTCCTGCCGAGCCAGAGTGACGACGCAGCGAAGGATGAGCCAGCGATGCCATCCCCAACATATTCGCAGCACGAGTTTGAGGACGACGGAGGTAGCGAGCGAGATGATGGTCAAAGCGGAGGTGGAGATGACCGCAACGACCAAGGCGAGACGTCAGAGACGGAACTGAGGCCGCACGACGAGCCTGACACCTCTCCAAGTAGCTCTGGCAGTACACGAAGCGGTTCAGGCCACCAGCAACAGCAGCACACGACGGCTCGCGCGCTCAAAGGCAGCGGCGCCCCCTTTTTCCGCGACCAGGAGTCGTTAAAGGAGATGAAGCGCGCGCTGGAGGCGGATAAGCGCGAGTTAGCGCAGGCCAAGGCGTCGCTTGAGGCGCAACTCGCAGGCCAGGAGCGCGAATCGGCTGCAGTGCGGCGCGAGCTCCAGCAGCTCAAGACCCAGGTGTCGCTCGCCAGCGCGCTGCAATACTCTCGGTCTTCCACGTCGAAGCAGCGGAAGCCTGCCTCATCGATCGAGTGGAAGCAGCGAGTGTTGGACCTGAAGCTTGACAATCAGCAGCTGCAGTACGAGGTCGAGAAGCTCAAAACGGCAGCACAGACCCAGCAGAAGGACATTGGCGAGCAGCAGAAGCTCGTCGAGCAGCTTCGAGCGAAGGTGGACCGTATCCCCAAGCGCGAGCTGCTCACACTGGTCGAGCTGCAGATAGAGATTGCGCAGCTTCTCCAGCGTAAACGTGAGCTGCAGGCAATGGTTGCTGCATGCGCCAATGCGTCGGATCTGAAGACTAAGCAGCCACCTCGACACGGCCAAAACGCCGAAGAGGAGCGGCGCACAGCTCTGGAGAAGGAGCTCGCGCGGCTGGAGCGGTCGCTCACGCAGAGCCAAGAAGACGCGCGCTCGTGGAGAACGCGGATGGAGTGCGAGCGCGCGAGGCTGCAGCCCATGCGCGAGCGCTTGGAGAGTCTGCGAGCGGAGCTCGTGGCACGCTACGACACGGATAGCGGTGATCACCGCAGCGTACTGCTTCGCAGTCTCTTCCTGCGTCTAGTCGCCGATGGAGACGCTGCTGTGGATGAGAAAGCAGCTCATGAAGCCTTCGCGCTCCTACTCGGCCGCTTCGCGGATGCTACTACTACCGAATCGACACCAGCACACGATGGCGACAACCGACTACTCACGTTCGACCAGTTCGTCGAGACGTACCGACGCGTATCCTGTCCACCAGAGGCACAATAGTGAGTCTCTTGTTGATCGGAACTCGACGAGCAAGTCGAATCCAGTGCAAGACGCTCCACGCTGTGTCATCGACGACCCTCCGACGATCTTTCAGCAGTCTTTGATTCCATCACGGCCGTGCAGTCGCTACAGCCTCGAGTTTGTCTCCAAGTACCGACTTCACTCTAAGCTCCTTCATCAACATGAAGACCTTCGTCATCGTCATCGTCAATGCCGCCACCCCTTTCACCCAGGCCGCAGTAGTGGCGAGGTGGACGCCAACTGTGGAGCAGAACATGTCAGATGTCATGTACACACGGGAAGAAGGCGCTTCGGATGGCGTGGAGGTCGAGCAGATGCGCTCGTTGGAGTCACCGAGTGAGTGACTACAGTACTTCTGCTCGCGTCTCTCATACGTATCGGCAGGTCATTCTGGTCTGGGCGAGCCTAATCGCTCGCCTTCCTGCATGTCCGAAGCGCGAGCGCGATATGATGGGATGCGTGGAAATTGGAGAGTGAATTGTCCGACTGCAACAATGCAAAAAGCGAAGATGCGGCCTCAACGTCGGCATCTCTTGAGCTTGTTCTGATTGAACTTTTGTCCACACGAAACGGTTTGCGTCCCGAATAAAGAGTGTCGTTTGATCTTGTCGTATACGTTTATGCTAATAATAGTAGGGAATGACCTTGATACCCACCGAAATACCATTTAAACCAGAACATGAGGCGTCACACATGACCTCCTTATGACCTGCTTGAAGTCCCCGACGTCAGGCATCCCTCGGCCTTCTCTCCAGTCGCCGACTCAAGTGTCAACGACAGAGTGCGACAGTCAGAAGGGTTCAATCCGATAAGCAATGGTTGCGATCGCTAGTGCTTTCACCAACTTTAGCGACACAATGGACAGCACCGACAAGTTCGTGTCCATGGTGAGCCGTTGCATGCAACCCTGGTTTCATCTGAGGATGAATCTCCTTCGTGCATGGCCGATCTTCCTCATCAGCGGTAACGACGCTTGTAAGTGCATGCGACGTACATTAGTGACGGCCACCGAGCGCTGCAACAGATGCACTGAAACAAAAGAAACGAGAAACAGGACGAGAGAAGATGTGGTTGACAGACAAGCAGTACGTTCCATTGAGCTGTACTCACGGCTGGACTGCCCTGACAACGTGGAGACGTACCGAGCGGCGCGAGCTAGCCGTACCGCGACTGATTTACTACAGCAACAACACGGGTGAGCGCGTTTCGCGACAGCGACAGTCGCTTACAGTCCGAGGGCCGTGCAGTTCGGGCGGTAGCTCTCGAGGATCTGCAGCACGTTGATCGGCGTGCCGAAGTCGATAACGCAGTCCGCGGGTTTGAGCGCGAGCACGTCGGCGATCAACGACGAGCAG